>JADDOH010008171.1:0-28086 GCA_016648135.1 Agrypnia vestita
TCGTATAGTCTGTCAAAAGATCATTTTTCTTTCAAATCAGACTTCGGTCGGACTGTCCAGAATAGTGTTTCGGGGTTATAATTTTTTTGATGTTACAGCATACTTTTTTAAGTAAATGCTTCAAGAGTAAAAAAAGTAAATAAATTCAAGAGTAAAAAAAGAGTAAAAATAAATAAATAAAATTTAAGAGCTATGGGTTTTGCAAAACGATTTAATAAATTTAATAAGTAATTTAGAAATATTTGAATACGTTAAATTTAGCAAATCGAGAGCAAATACGAAAATCGTGTACTGAGCCTCTCAAGGATAAATTATAGAAGTCTCACAGTGACAAAGCTAATTTATATATGAGAAAACTGGATGAAAGTCTCTTATACGATGGCTCAGGGCTTACAACCTGTATGAGCTGGGTTAAGCGATCACTCTACACTCTACACAATACAACGTTCACCAATTCCATCGGATTAAACATCCACACATTATCGATCAAGTATTTTTTGAGATATTTTAGCCACTTATCTGAGAAAAGGAGATTTAAGAAAAACGAAAAAAAAATTATTATAATAATTTTTGAAACTATTTTTAAAACTTTAAGGTATAAATAAAGTAAAAATATACGCCATTGTTCACTCTCTACTCATATACGGTGTTATCGGATGGGGAGGTTGTTATAAGAAAAACATAAACTCAGTAATAATATCACAAAGGATTATCATTAAAGTAATACTGAAAAAAAAATCTACATTTCCAACAAAAGATCTCTTTAAATTGTTTTTCAGTACCAAACGTAGATGATATTTTCAAGCAAGTTTCCATATTAAAAATATGTAAAGACAAAAACCTTACAGATAACCAGGAATATTTCAAACTTATGAGAAATGGAAACCAATTCATAATGACTAAATGTAAAACAACCCAAATGCAGCATCACTACATTTATAAAGCCATTAATTACTATAATAACTTACCTATCGAGATACGATGCATCAGTAACCTCTCAGAGCAAATCAAAAAAATTAAAATTTTCCTAAAATCAAATTTAAATTCATAAATCATTTAAACCTATAGCTTTTTTCAAAATAACTCCTATACTTTCATTATCAATTTACCTTTTTACTGTATTAATAAATAACTTGTATACATTATGTACCTATATATTATAACAAGGAATAAGAACTGTGGCTCCCTCATCAGACTCAAGAGCTTATCTTCACTGATGAGGTCTACATGACTACCAAGTATTAAAAAAAAATGTTAAATCTGATATGTTATATATAAGAACTGTATTTGTATCATAAATTAAATAAATAAAAATAAAAAAATAAAAGTACATAAATATATTTTTTTTGTAATTTTCAAGATAGTATAATCCCTTGGCCTGTTAAAATGACTCCATAAAAATAAAAGCTCCACATCTCATCTCCGCAGTAATATTTAAAGCAGAGGGTTGAACGTACTGCTAAGGGTGCAGAACATCCCTGGGAAATGTGCCCCGCGCCAGGATTTATGGAGGCTGCGGAGTTTCATGCCCGCTACGTGCGACTCCGAAACTTCCGAAACTGCAAAATGCACACAAAAAATATGTTTCCCGCACGACATTTGCTTTCAGCGTTTCCGTTGCGCTCCAAGACGTCACGTAAAAATTCCTCGCTGCTCGTCTACTTCCTGCTAAGGTATACCCTACCTTTGCATACTCACACCAATTCATTTATCTATCAATGCGTTGCGAACACGAACAACACATATAACTATTCCAAATAGATCAGGTAATCCAATTAGAAAGACGTACAGAAAAATTCGTGTTTGTACTCATGGAAGCGTGGCAGAAGTTGTACTGTTTTTATTATACTCCCTTTCTTTGCAAAATATAACAACGAATAAAGACGAATTAAAACATATAACATAACACTAAACTTAAACACTTACAGTAATTTAATATGTTTCTAAAATGTCAGATGTTTTGATAAGACACTTCATGCTTTGAAGATTAAATTCTAAAATCATTTGTCAGTTAATTTAGATTTTCGAAATTCTTAGTGAAGTACCTATTATGTTATCGGGCCGCTATGCTAGTAATCAAACTTTTGTAATGATTCCAATTTGAAAAAAACTATTAAAATTTCTAAAAATCCGAAATTATACTATAATTATTAATTTTTTAAAAGAAAATTTGACAGATCTTCTTGATCGTCGCCACGAGCCTGCTTGCAAAGTTTCAGCTCGATTGGATCACGGGAAAAGGGTCAAAAATCGATCCAAAAAATTTTCGACGGCAAGCAAGCAAGCAGAAGATTGCTTTATGGTCACCACCCGTTTTGTAACGAGAATACTCCAACGTCGTGAAACATTTGATTAATATGTTTACTCGATATACATAATTACGATAACAAAGAAAAAGATAAAGACTCGACGGAGCAGGCGACGACGCCGGGGGTAGTTGAGAGACTGACATGCCCGTACAGGGCGTTGCCTATTTTTATGTGTTTTGGGAACAAAGAACTCTCTTGAAGTCTGGGTGTATGCGCGTTGTGACTGTGCTCCGGGCATCGACTTATGTCGATGGCTCGTGTACACTGCTGTGCCTCAGTTTTGTCTACGCAGCAGACTCGCCACGTTTGTGTTTGTGTGAATGTGTGTGACCTAGATCGGTGGTTACGTACTTATAAGATGAGACGCCATACATTAATAACCTTACAGGACCATATTCCTGCCTTGATTATGAGTTTAAAATGTTCAAGCAACCATGACTTAATATCAATTGTTATGGAGATATGCGACATCAAAGTTTGCATTTTATTTTCAATATTTCTGAATTATTTTTTGAAAAACGTTGGACTATCATTACAGTAACTTATATCGAATATGAAAAATTCATTCTCTTTAATACAAATCAAATAAAAAAATAAAAACAACAAAATTGTAAACCATTCCAATTAAAATTTCTTCTGGATTTTTATCACTTTATTTAACTTGAAACGAATGAATTTTTCGCAATCGATATAATTACTGTGACGAATATTCTACGTTTTTTAAAAAATAAGTCAGGAATATTTAAAAAAAAAAGCTAATTTTTATAATGCACAACTCCATAAGTGTTGATATTTGGTAATGGCTGCTTGAACATTTTGGACTCATAATCAAGGCAGGAGTATAGTTCTGCGAGATTATTAATGTTTTCCAAATAACCCCGTATATTAATAACAAAAGTCTTCAAAGAAAAGCACCACAATATTTGATCGACCTCTGTATCCCGGACAATATCACTGGAAGACGGCTCACACTGCGGTCAGCTGAATCGGAGGCACTCTGCAGGCTGGTAGTACCAAGGAGACCAGGAGCCACTGGGTTGGAGGAACGTGCTTTCAGCTTTGCGGGCCCAGCTATGTGGAATCAGCTGACTCCAATGTTGCGATCTATGGAAGCAGGTCTTCAAGATGTCACACGTGTAAAGCGCCCTTGAAGCGTCTCTTACGCAAAAACGGCGCTATAAACATTTAAGGTAGCGTGTGTGTTTTAACCTCACAATTTATGTAAAGACGTAACATCTCGCGTTCATTTCCATGTAATCTGGATGTATAATATAGCGACATCACAATTTTCAAATATTAGGTCCTTACATATGAAATTGGCGTTTTGCCGTACTGGCAAATTTGATCTCAAATATCTTCTCTTTGGTTAGGAATTCCAAATTCAAATTTATGCAGCTATTTACTCATGTATTTGTGTTTTGAAAATTATAATTCATTTGTTTTTTCCTCGATCGTATTTTCTTTGCGTCACTCAGTTTACAAAATGAAAAACTTGAAATATCGCGTTATTTACGAGTACGAGTTCCACTGTAGCACCAGTGCTGCAGAAACGGCTCGAAGGATTAATGATGTGTATGGCGACGGTGCCGCAAAAGAAAACACAGTGCGTTTTTGGTTCCAACGTTTTCGTTCTGGAAATTTCGACCTGCAGAACAAGCCCCGTGGACGGCCGGAGACCAAAGTTGATAATGAAGAATTAAAGGCTATTGTGGAAGCGGATCCATCGCAAACCACAGTTAGCTGCAGGCTGCGGTGTTAGTGATAAAACTGTTTTAATCCACTTGAAGCAAATTGGTAAGGTGAAAAAGCTTGAAAGGTGGGTACCTCACGAATTGAGTGAAGCAAATCAACAAACGCGCGTTGACTGCTGCGTTGCATTACTCAACCGGCACAATAATGAAGGGATTTTAAATCGAATCATTACCTGTGATGAAAAGTGGATCCTGTACGATAATCGGAAGCGCTCATCGCAATGGCTGAACCCTGCCGAACCAGCCAAACCATGCCCCAAGCGAAAATTGACTCCAAAAAAGTTACTTGTGAGCGTTTGGTGGACTAGTGCTGGTGTCGTTCACTACAGCTTTCTTAAATCTGGCCAGACGATTACGGCAGATGTCTATTGTCAGCAACTGCAAACCATGATGGAAAAGCTAGCTGCTAAACACCGAGGCTGGTTAATCGCTCTAGGCCACTGCTGCTTCATGATAACGCTAGACCACACACTGCACAACAGACGGCTACCAAATTAGAGGAGCTTCAATTGGAATGTCTAAGACATCCACCGTACTCTCCGGACCTTGTCCCAACAGATTACCATTTTTTTCGAAATTTGGATAACTTCTTGCAAAGGAAAAAATTCAACTCCGATGGGGCAGTCCAAACCGCCTTCAAAGATTTTATTGATTCCCGTCCGAATGGTTTTTTTAGTAAAGGGATCGATGAACTACCTATGAGATGGCAAAAGTGCATAGATAGCAATAATACATACTTTGATTAAATAAAACTATTATAATAAAAAAAAATCGGCTTTATGTTCCTCCCATACTAAACGCCAATTTCATAAGTAAGGACCTAATATATTCTCCATCGTTTATATGAAAAGTTAACCTAGAAACAGTAACTACGCATAAGGTGACGTGTGCGTTTTAACCTCACAATTTAAGTAAAGATGTAACCTCAAATGCAAAACATTTAAGAACTAACTTTTATAATGCACAACTCTATAAGTATTGATATTTGGTAATGGCTGTTTGAACATTTTGGACTCATAATCAAGGCAGGAGTATAGTTCTGCGAGATTATTAATGTTATCCAAATAACCCCGTATATTAATAACGCTCAAAGAATTGAGTCGTAAAAATCTAAACTAGTCATTGTCGATTATTTGATTGAGTTTCATGAAAGAAATTAAATGAAATGTAACCACGAGCATTTAAAATAATTGGAGCAAAAAAACAAAACAAAAAGTCAAAATATTTACCCACTTTCATGTTTTATCGATTTTCGGACTAAAACGATTCCGTATTCAAAATTTTCGAAACTATACAACTTTGACTGTCGCATTGAATGTCGAATGAATGAATGTGTTTTTGTTTTTTTTTTTTTAATTTATTAGAGACACTAACAGGATCATAGGTACATGATACTCTGATAATAAACATTATAGTGAAGACTATGCCCATTATCCCAATTACAAGCGTCTTCGGCACGCTCTAGTAACATGTATTTTTGCAATTAATTATATTTTACATGTACATTTATGTGTATTGTATATTTTGTGTTTGAATGTAGTGCGATTAGTATTTAATGAATGATTGATTTAATGGATCTATAGGTTCATGTCATCGTTTAGAAAGTGGATGTTGTATATGAGTGAGTTTTTGAACGAAGATAGGGTGTCTGCAAGAATATCAGCATCGATGTTAGGGTCAGCACAATACAAATTATATGTGCGACACAACCTTGTGATGGGAGAAAAGTAACCGACATTATTATTTTTGAAAACGAATATCCGACAGTTACGTCATTTTTGCAATGAACTATTTCCCGAATATCACTATTAACCGTTTCTGGCATGGAGACAAAAGAAAATATTCTTAAAAAATGATCCAAACATTCGTGAACTCGCACGTAGTTAGAATCTGACAGCTGACAAGAATTCAATATGGCGTCTTTAGTTCTGGAATTGCATTTTCGCTACATGCTGCGTGCGAAAATTCCGTTACAGTAAAAGTGTTACGCCGAATGCGCCAAAAAAGCATAACTTCAAAAATCTATGTATCGAAAGTTTTTGTGTTGAGAATGTCATATTTTGTAAATCGTCATATGTATAGATACTCGTATAAAAAATATATATTGATTTAAAAATAACGTAATAAAAAAGTAACCCATAAAAACCAAGTTTTTATTATACCCCCTTTCTTTGTAAAATATAACAACAATTAAAGACGAATTAAAACACATAACATAACACTAAACTTACAGTAATTTAATATATTTCTAAAATGTCAGATGTTTTGAGCTTTGATAAGACACTTCATGCTTTGAAGATTAAATTCTAAAAACATTTGTCAGTCAATTTAGATTTTCGAAATTCGTAGTGAAGTGCCTATTATGCATACCGACGGAGTAATTCAAATTTAGAAAATATTCCGCGACGTTATCGGGCCGCCGTAATCAAACTTTTCTAATGATTTCAATTTGAAAAAAAAAAAATTCTAAAAATCCGAAATTATACTATAATTATTAATTTTTTAAATGAAAATTTGATAGATCTTTTTGATTGTCGTCACGAGTCTACTTGCCAAGTTTCAGCTCGATTAGATCACGGGAAAAGGGTCAAAAATCGATCCAAAGTTTTTTCACCCGGCAAGCAAGCAAGCAGACGCCACGAGTTAATATAAAGGGAGTAAAAATACTAATATCTACTATTCACCATTCAATTACATCAACATTACCACAGGCTCGAATTGTTTCAGGACTAATTTGAACTAATTTAAATAAATATTGAGCTAGTAATTTAAACAAATACCTAACTTTTGGTCACGTTAATTAAATCAGTTGATGAAATCAACGCTGTTAAAACAAAGTTGGTTATTTGTTCGAATCAAACAATTACCTCTAGCCACAAAGTTAACGCTGTAGGCACTAAAGTATGTTGACCTTTTCAACAGCCCCATGTTGTCACTAAAGTTAACATAAAGATGGGTGTTCTTTGTCCGGCCCGGGTTGTGAAATTCTATTTCATTTGTCTGATGAAAATAACGATAATGCAAAAGGTGAATTTTACCCTAAGGTGTTCGTATCTAGATACAATTCATTTAATACATAAAAGGTGTATGATATGTAGGTACTTGACAATATCATAATCAGGATTTAGGGGAGAGGCGGGCGTGGTGAGATAGCGGGAAAGATATAAAATAATGGTGACAGCAATCGTGACATGATGTTGGATCGGATTTTTTAAACTAGAAAGCGTCTATAAACCACATACTCTGATCAAGGGGGGGGGGTTGGGTGGAATGCTACGCTGGGCTACGTGAGGGAAGGCAGGGGGGTCAGAGGCGAGCTACGTAATTCTTTCATTTATTTTATTTGGCACGATTAAAGGAGTACAGAATACACATTCGATAAATCTGCGCAGATAGGTTTGCATAAGAGTTTTCTTAAGAGACAGCACGAAATGTCTTCTGGAATTAATAGGAAAAAAACTACATTCACTCGGGAAGGGGTCGAAGCAAAGGCCACGTTAAGGGTACATGGGGGAGGAAGGGGTTCTCACAGTTCAAAATAGAAACACGTTGTTTACGAATACGAATACGAATATCAAGCCTACTTTCTATATAATATATAAATAATACACCACTGTTCTTTTTTAATAAGAGATTTAATAATTAAAATTTACCACAGGCAAATTTTTGTTCAAAAAGCACAACCTTTCTTTTATCCGTTTGTACATTCCCAGCGGTCGAAAATAAATATTACTTTTTTCACGCTTACGAGAGGTCATGTTATTAGATTTAATTTGAAATTATTTTATAAGAGTTAACACTTTTACACACAACGGAAATAAAATGGAACGAACAATACGTATTATAAAACAAAAACTACATAAAGTCAGCACCTAACCTTATTAATAAGCCAACGAAACTAGATGAAAGAATTCATGTTATGCTGTGAAACAAGTAATATTTGACAACTTGAGAACTCAAAAAATCCATTCATTCAATGGTAGGGGAATCTCCAATAATGGAGTGCGTAGGTGTGTTCGGATACACGGTGCACAGCCAAACCGTAATCTGCATTGCGTTCAGTTACAAACAGTTAATATGTCTTAATATTCGTGATGATATTCGGCAAATAAAAATATTCGGTAAATATCTACTATTCGGCGAATACGAATATTCGTATTCGTATTCGTTGCATCACTACTTCAGACTATAGCATTTCGTCGCCGTATAATATTATATAAATATACAGCGACAAATCGTCGCTGAATTCGTCGCGTACATTCTAAGATGAACGAATCAATTTGTCAATTTTTCATATAAATAAAGGAGATATACTAAAAAAAAACATTACAGTTCATCTGGAAAGTCTGCCTAGTAATTATTTAAAATATTTTTATAAATCTAGTCTGTGAAATTATTATTTAAAACAGTTTCATTCGTTTATCTCAGAATGTACTAAAACGCACATTGGCTTTATTATATAAATATACAGCGACGATTTGTCGCTGTTTCATTTTCGCACATGTTTTATAAAAGTTCGTCTTCAGTCAACTTCTTCTAGAAATTTCTATCGGGTCATTAACAACCTATTGACAATCTGTAATCTGCAAATAAATGGGCAGTTATCTCCCCTCCCCTTTCATTCTAAATATGTCATAATTATATTTGGTATTTATTTATTTAATTATTTAATATTCATGGAAGACCAACAGCACAACAAAGAAGCATAGAAAACATTAATACAATATAGATGGCCAATTACAGGTCTCCACATTTAGAAATATGTTAGTAATGATAAATATGTTATGACTTAAACTTAGGCATGTTAAGAATTATATAACAAGAAAGAATAAAAAGTTTAAACAAAAGAAAAAGAAACTTACTTATTATCAGAAAAACATAGGCATGTTAAAAATTATACAAAAAGAAAGAACAAGAGAAAAAGAGATTTAATTATTAAGAAGGAAAAAAATTATGCACTCAAAATTTTTCTTAAAATGTTATTCTTAAAATGGCATGTTTAGAATTATATAACAAGGAGGAATAAACATTTTAAACAAAAGAAAAAGAGACTTAATTATTAGCAGAAAAACATAGAAATGTTAAAAATAATACAAAAAGAATGAACAAGAGAAAAAGAGACTTAATTATTATTAAGTAGAAAAAAATTCAGCACTCAAAATGTTTCTTAACCTTGTGTGGCTGCACTCGAACAGATCGATATCCAATAATCTTATCAGTTTATTGAATGCATCGCATACCCTCAAGAATAAACAAAGATCATTTTAATAATTCACTGTTTTATTTAATACACCTAGGAACTTATAAAAAAATATTATAAAGGGTTATTTGGAAAACTTTAATAACTTCACTGGACTTTATTCCTGCTTTAATTGTGAATCGAAAATGTTCAAGCAACCATGACCTAATGTCTATAGTTATGGAGTATACGACATCTTTGTTCGCATTTTTTCAATATTACTGACTTATTCTTTTACAAAACGTTGGACTATCATCACAGTAACTTATATCGATTACGAAAAATTCATTCGTTTCAAAACAAGCTAAATAAAATGATAAGAACCCTGCAGAAATCCCAATTGGAATGTTTTCTAATTGGAATTGGAACATTTTTAGTATTTTATTTGACTTGTATTAAAGGGAATGAATTTTTCATATTCAATATAAATATGAAATAAAAATTTAATGCATTTTTCAAATGCAAAATGTGTTTAATAATAATAATAAAAATGGATAATCTCTATAGCGCCATTTTCGTAAAAATAAATCACCCCAAGGGCGCTCTACACTTACATCGTTTAGTCCTACACTAGTATTTAATTTAATGAAAGGATTTTACAAAAAGGTGCGTTTTAAGTCTATTTTTAAACACCGTTTCTGATGCACTGTTCTGTATTACGGAGGGGAGAGAGTTCCACGCCTTTGGGCCTGCCACCGCAAATGCCCGTTCACTAAACTCTTTCTTCTACAACCCTTCCTGCAGCTGAAGTAGTGGCTGACCTCAGAGTCTGGCGTCTACTATTTAAGTCGTCTGGGATGCAGGGCTCTTGAAGATACAGAGGCGCCATATTATGTGTCGCCTTGTACATTAACCGACACAACTTTAACTCGAGTCTGTGAGGAAAACGAAGCCAATGTAGTTCACGCAAAAGACATGTTGTGATTATGTTATGAGATGTTATGTTTATTAAAGTATTTAAAATAAAATAGAAACTGCATTTTGAAGAGAAGTATTTCAAATATGAAATAAAAATATTCATTTCGTATTTTGTATCTGCATTTCAAATTTACGTATTTCGAATAATTCACATCTCTGGCAACGTTGAATTAATCTTTACGAACTCTAGGTGAACTCTGGGTGAACCGGCCCCGGCAGAACCGCTACCAAAGTTCCTCGCAATTTGGAAGTTCCTGTCCAACTCGAGGTTCGGAAATCCAACTCTTTCCCGGGTAGGTACTTCGTGAAGACAATTTTACCGGCGATTTAGCCCGCTGCATGAGCACTGTTTGGGAATGCGGGCTGAACTGAAACCCTGGGCGAGAACCAGCGGCGTAGCGAGAATTAGGCCCGGTTGTTTCAAGTTCGATCAAAGTAAGCGGTCGATAAAAGTATAGATTTTTACGAAAACGGATCGTCTGATTGGTGGAGAACGTAAAAATCTATGCTTTTAAAGAACGCTTACTTTAATCCAACTTGAAACAACCGGCCCTTAGACAGCACACTCGGGATTCGAACAACAGAATCTTTCGATAAATTAAGCCTTGTTTCGTTTACATGATTAACACAATGATTTATACGCAACGTTTTATTTCACTAATTTGAGTTATACAGGGTTATTTGTAAAACATTAATAACCTCGCAGGACTATACTCCTGCCTTGATTATGAGTCGAAAATGTTCAAGCTATTACGACCTAATATCAATAGTTCAGGAGATATGCGACATCAAAGTTTACATTTTTTTTTCAATATTTCTGACTTATTTTTTGTAAAACGTTGGACTATCATTACAGTAACATATATCGAATATGAAAAATTTATTCCCTTTAATACAAGTCAAATAAAAAAATAGAAACCTTCGAATTCCAATTGGAGAACATTCCAATTGGAATTTTTTCAGGGTTTATATCATTTTATTTAACTTGTATTGAAACGAATGAATTTTTCGTAATCGATATGAGTTACTGCAACGATAGTCCAAAGTTTTACAAAAAATAAGTCAGAAATATTGAAAAAAAATGCAAACTTTGATGTCGCATATCTCCATAACTATTGATATTAGGTCATAATAGCTTGAACATTTTCGACTCATAATCAAGGCAGGAATATAGTCCTGCGAGGTTATTAATGTTTTACAAATAACCCTGTATAAGCCTAAGCGCTTTCGATGGACACAACCATCATCTTCAGAGGCAATATTAGAACTTATTGTAAATCAATATGGCCGACAAATAAAAAGTAAAGGGATGACGGAGAGGGCGGGGGGGGCGAGGGTAGTAGAATTAGTTCTAATACTGCCTCTGAAGATGATGGTTGTGTCCATCGAAAACGCTTAGGCTTATATAACTCTAGTGGAATAAAACGTTGTGTATAAATCATTGTGAGAATCTTTTGATCCTAAACCAGACGCTTTATAGAGTATCTAGTAGCTAGGAGCAAAAACAAACGAGGGAGCCTTACAGTAGTCGCATATGACGTGTAACATATGACATCTCACGATTAAACATATCAATTGAGCTGCAACAGAATTAACATCAAAATTTAAAAAAGCTAATACCTGTATATTATTTATTAATTAGTAAATACAAGTAGAGAAAATGTATGTGCATTTATTTAATATTGAATTTTGCCGGACTAGGTAGGTACCGTATATCTACATACGCATTTTTATTTAGAAATGTGTTTAGTCAATTATACGTTTTTATTTATTTTCATAGATGGCGGTAGTGTGCCGCCGTACATATTGTATGAAAACTTTAAATAAATATTTATAAATAATCACTTAAATTTTGAGATTGTAAATCATTAAGGGTAGTTATTGTTTACATTAATGTGAAAAAAATTAAGTGTTTATTGGATAGCTTCGAAGATATAAGCCAAAATATATCAAAGTTACAACATCCACACGCTTGAGACCAGACGCGCAACGTATATACAAAATCAGAAATGTTGAATGTTGGAAGCATGCGTCTTCGCTGGGTTGGTACTTGCTGGACAATGGTTTGTTTATAAACGATAATTTTTTTCCACCGCGCGCGCTCATTGGTCAAATGAAATTGCGCGCGATTCCCCGGCGTCTTATTTCCTGTTACGCATTTCCGTCCTTTTTCAGGGAATCACTGCCACAGATTGCAGGAAAGCGAGTGGAAAGATGTTGCACATCAAAAATTGAACAGAAAATATTTTACTCATGGGGCGAAATTTCAACTGTCGGTTATTATCTATACCTGATATTGAGATGGACTGCTCCTCTCGAAACTATAGTAGTAATTTAATAACTCATGTTGTGTGTGTGTGTGTGTATTACAAAGTTTAAAATTATAATGTTGCACCACGAAGTATCTGCCAAATCATTCAATGATGTTAACATTTATTTTTAAATATTTCTGGCTTTCTTTCGTAAAACATTAGACTATCATAAGAGTAATTTATATCAAATGTTATAAATCCATTCGCTTTTATACAAGTCAAATAAAATGACCGAAACCTTGCAGAACTGCAGGTTTGAGTTTTCTGGTGTATTCTGCCCTGTTTCTATCACCTTTCCGGCCGCCGTTTTGGATTTTTTTTTAAAGAAAGTTAAGTTTAAAAAGACGTTTAAAGCGAATGAATTTTATATATCCCATATAAGCCTTAGTGACAGTCCAACATTTTATATAAAATAAATCAGAAATATTTTTAAAAAATGCAAAATTTGACGTCGCTTATCTCCGTGACTATCGACACTCACCCAATGTTTAAAAGTATTTACTATTCAAAATTAAATGAAGAAGATTCCCCCGAAGCTTTGGTTAGTAGCTAAGAGACATCTGCTGCGCCAAAAGTTGCGAAAAAACTAATATGATGGTGCCTATACATTTTTCTGTGTTGCAAGAAGTTACATAAATCGAATTTACTTTAATGTACCTAAATAAGTTTCAAAATTATTCCGTATTAAGTTAGGTAGGTAATTCTTCTTTACTCTTATTATCAGCGCTCGTATCCCGCGTCTCAACATTCAAGATGAAATCGCGAGCAGAAAAGATCCTGGAGGACGAAGGAACTTGCTGTAGAATCTAAGGCAACTGGTTGAATTGGTTCAGTTGCCAAGAATCTAAGGCAATTGGTTGAATTGGCAAGAATCTAAGGCAACTGGTTAATTGGCAAGAATTTAAGACAACTGATCGAATTACCACGCAGCGCCTGACCGTTTGGCGTTTGACTTTAGCGCTGAAATAATATTATAATGTATGTAATGTTATTGTGACGTAAAAGGCAATAAATACATAATGTTTATAAAAATAATCACGCGTTTAATTTGTATTTCTCATAATTTTTTATTTGTAGTAGGAAATCCATTGCGTAAAATACATACATAGAGAAAAATGTAAATTTTAAATTTTGTTTTCTTGTGGGGGGCGCTGGGTAAGTTTAATATGGTAAAGGGGGTGATTTTTTCAAATAAGAAACACCGTCAGGTATCTGGTTGAATTGTCAAGAATCTAAGGCAACTGGTTGAATTGATTGAATTGGCAAGAATCTAAGGCAACTGGTTGAATTGATTGAATTGGCAAGAATCTAAGGTAACTGGTTAAATTGGCAAGAATCTAAGGCAACTGGTTGAATTGATTGAATTGGCAAGAATTTAAGGTAAGTGGTTGAATTGACAAGAATCTAAGGCACCAATGATTCGGAAAATTGACGGATCAGATAATCGGAGTTGCTGCAAACAAAAAATGATCGCCGTGACATGACATCACACATCATTTCACACTCAAGTCACTTATTTTTACATATCAGAATAGCAAACGTTTTTAAAATCGATCCATTTCAGATTTAAGTCAAGATTATTAACATTTTCCGTATTTCCTTTTCGACAAACACATTATTAATTCCTTTATTCAGTTCGCATTCAAGAAGCCGCACCGTTTTCAAAATATTTACATTAATATTATCAATAATAACGCAAGTTTCACGAAACATCATAAAAGGGTTATTCAGTCCGCAGATTCGCCACGCCACTGATCAGAATTCATTTATATTTAAACAACCATTAGTCCTACGAAAGTTTGGCTCTCTGTAAGCTGTCTTCGCGCAGTAGGTACTTGGAGTAAAGTTGGGCCTTGCGAGAGCGGTGCCGTTGCAGCGAGAGACAGAGAAAACTTTCCGAGGCGATCATAGTGATGTGAGGGGTGATCTTTTGGCCAAAATAAATCACCAATGTCCTGGTGAATTTATGATCCGACAATATTTATTTATTTATTTATTTAACGCCCATATGGGCTTTTACAAATATAGAATAGAATAGAATAGAATAGAAATTTAAAAAAATAACATAAGACAGTTAAAATAATAAAACAGAAAAAAATTATTGCCCATTTCCATTTCGTTGAGATGTAAAGAATTGTATCAGCTTTTCCTATACACAGTTATACTATCAGCAAAAATGTCAGCCGCCTCTGCATGTTCATTCCCTAATGAGTGTAATCTGGGAATTACAGAGTTTGCTAATGCATTAGTTCTGACATTTCCACTATAATAGAACAATGCACTGTGTCTTGATGACCTCGATGGGGCATAAGAGTCGATCAGACTAATAATCTGGGGGCAATCAATCATGCTATTTACGATCCTATAAAGAAATATTAGGTCTGTTACAGTACGTCTCACAGACAAGTTTAAAAGTTGTAAATAACTAAGGAGATATTCATAATTGATATCTTCCAAGCATATATTTAATTTGTAATTAATAAATCTTAAGAATTTTTTTCGGAGTCGTTCAATTGCCGTTGAATGATTAACATAGTGAGGCGACCAAATGATTGAGTTATATTCAACCTGAGGTCTGACAAGTGTCACACACCGACATTAAACTAGCCTTTGATTCCGTCATACACCAACACAAAACAAGGACACAACACCAAATGCACTTATCGTTATCAACTCACACGACGAAATTCTGAATTAAATCCCTACAATACATCGCCTATACTCAATACAGCGCATTAAGAAAGACTTATTCGAATTAATATATGCACATAATCCGTGCGTACGACGCACATTCTTTGCTATTCTGAAAATAGTAATATTGGGATGTCAGATCTTTATTATTTTGACGGTAGGTACTGCAATATAACCTTTTTATATTATGTTATGTCTTATGTTTTATATTTTTATATTATGTGGAGGTGTCACGGACTAAGCAGGGCAGAAAATGCTACTTTTATCTCATTGCTGTCACTTGACCTGTTGTGCGCAAGCGACGTGACTCATTTATCCCGTGTGGCGGCGCTGATTGGATATAAATTGGTGCTAATTCTCGGACATGCGCATAAGACTCGAAGTGACACCGGTATGGGTGAGACAATCATATATTACTGCACTGTAGTGATTTCGCCTATTTCCAGACTTTGCTAGCAATCTAGGAGTATTACATATATGGGTACAACTACATAATTATCTTATCTATAGGTACAACTTAACCCCAAAAGTACTGAACTGGAATACGAATAGGTACGAATACGAATGGATTTCAATGTTCAAATTCCAGAGGAGCTTCAATGTACCTGTATTTACCCAGCGCCACCTAGAGAACAATTGTAGGTGGCTTGGATTTAACATTCCCATTCCGGAACGGGACACAACCCCAAAAAAAAATTTTTTCAACTATTTAATAGTTATTAATGATATTGACCTGGCATTCTTTGTAATCCTCGTAAATATCCCAAAGAAAATAAAATAATAATGTTTAGTGAGATAAGTAGAAAAAAAAATCCGTAGACAATCGTCAATATTCTATACGAAACGTGAGTCATGAGACGACAAAATACTACGGTTTCTTATAAAATGATGACAAAATTAGTACAGTCTTTTGGCATTGTATAAGACATGTAATTAAAAATATTACAGAACATTTTCAAACCGTTATATTTCTTAAAACGCAAATTTGACTGGGGTCCCGTCCGTACCCCACTTCGGCCCCCGATACTATGTTTCCCTTCAATAGTGCAATAAGCGTTACACACAGATTTTTTTGATGTTGAGCACGAAATAGCTGGAAATAAATTATTATTGTTATCTTTGAGTCACAAACAATAAAGATGAGTATTTATATACGTGATTCGCGATTGTATTTAGGGTGATTTCGCCAGTGCTCCGGCCACCTTCAGTAGTCGACCACCAATTACTTCAACTTGAATAAACTTGACACTCGAAATATAATTCAATAATATTTTTGAATGCTAAGAAACCGGCCACTATTCCGCGAAAGAAACACAAAACTGCACCATCTTGCGTTTATTTTAGGTATCATTTAAGTAGACCCCAAAAATATGCCGGTGGTTATGAGCTATCAATTTTGATTCTGGCTTTTCGGAAACGTCGTTAAGAAAATTTTCAAACTTTAAGTACAAATTCAATTAATTTGTTTGCACTGTAAAAATAGCATTTATCGGCAAAAACATGAACTAAATTTATGAGTTAAAAGGATAAAATAGACATTTTCAATATTTTTATGTTGAAATTCGTGCGGCCGGTTACTGGGACAATTTTTTCTACAAAATCCAGTGGTCGGCCGGGGCAGCCGACTACTGGCGGCGAATATTGGTTTTATTTTTGTCTCTCACGCTGTTAATGACACAAAATTTACTAAGTTTTTATGTGTTATGTTAGTGAAAATAGCACTACTATCTAATATCCAGTGGTCGGCCGCTAGTTACCACACTGACAATATGTTTTTTTTAACTTCGAAGTGTGGAGCCGACAACTGGTTGACGTGTTAAAATTGATGTATCATTAGTCGACCATGCAGCGGTTTTGGTAGATGAAAATTATCTATATATATTATAAAATTATTTTATCATCCTAATGTTAACTAAATATAGAAATTATTAATTTTGTATCAATGGCGATTAAATCTAAAATACATTTTACATCAGTATACTGATGATAATAGCCTTCAAAAAGCCCTTTAAGCAGTAAGAGAAGGGAAAAAATACGCGCGGCTTATCAGAAATTGTTTGGAAATTGACGTTCCTAGGGCAAAACTGCAGGACCGCATCAAGGGATGGGCATTGGAAAAAACACGTCAAATGGAACCAAATCTCTTTATATCGTTATCTGACGAAAACAAATTGTTGAATCTTTAATAATCTTGTAATAGCATTAGCAAAATGTCATTTCCTTCTAAAAAAACAAGAACTCCGACTACTTTGCAGCAAATTGTGAAGACAGAAAAAATAAAAACACGTTTCTAAGATGAAAAACCAGGAGACAGATGGTATTTAATATTCCGAATTGCGCAAAGCATTATTAGCGCGTAGGTACTAACAATACGCAAATTATATAAGAAGTTGGTTAAAGGACTTGAAAACCCATTTCTATAAATCAACGATGAAGATGTATTAGAGGACCTTAATCGGATTATTATGGAGATGAAAACGGCTTTAACATATAACCAAAATGCCCAATCGAAAAAAATAATTATCTTTCTGGTTTCTAGTTTGTGATTATTAATGTATTTTAAACGTATCTTTGAACAAATTGAGACGATTTGTCGAAAAGCTTAAAAGGATTTAAGTATAAATTGAAAAAAAAAATGCTTGTATAGCGCTAATTTCTAAAGGACGTCTGGCGGCCCTGTGCTAAAATCTGATGGCCGACAACTGACGCATAGATGGCCGACTACTGCCAAAACAGCCATTTTTCATTAAAATATTATTTTAATTTTTATGGTTAGGCTAATTTTATAAAGCAATAAATATAATAAACATAAATTCCATGTTCTTTAATACATACGTGTTTTTCTAAACCACCTTTCAAAAATTCAAAAAAAAATTTGTAAAATGGCCGACTACTAGCACAATCACCCTACCTCGTTGATATTAGGTATATATAGGCGTCAATATGATAAAAAAATCATATATGATAAAAATATGATTTATAGCGCCATCTTATATCTACATCTACAACTATTTATAATTTATTATCAGTAGTGATGACGTTACTGAAGGTTCGAGTCATTGATAAATAAAATTTATATTTTTGACCCTAGATGTCGCACTTTATAATAAAGAACTTAACTGACATCAATATAGAAAAACATATAAATGCATGCTTTTCTTTCTAACACCATAATATTTTGTATAAATAATATATTTTAGTATAGTTTTTCAGCGCATCTCTTAAAATATTTAACGCCAGTAGTGCTGGATTTATTAAACATATTTGATTTTGATTGAAAAAAAAGAAAAACGTATTTGATTATTACATTTTTTGATATTTTTAGGCTTATGTAACATTCCTATTACAGATGGGTCATTCATGTACGAATTGTTATTTTAGAACAGTTCACTTTGCTTAACGAACGAATCGTATAGTTCTTTCGTATAGTTTTTTTTTGAAAACGACAAGTATTTGTGGAAATTCATTGTACATCAAATTCTATATCCCATATACCGATGGAGATGAAATCCCTGGCAGTTAATCATATTTATGGAAACTGAAAGGATGTGATGTGGATAAAATTATTGAAAATCAATAATTCAAATGAACGATTGAACAATTCAAAGTGAACAGTTAACGATTTAACAATTCAAAGTAAACGACTTATTTTATTATTATTATAAAAAAATTTAAATTCCCATCGCAACATACTAATTCACAACCCACGCCCAACTTATATCAATAGAGTTAAACTTAACATATAATAATAATGCTGAGAATTACACAGTAACATATCTGTAACGGATCCGAGTGACGGCTGTCTGATAAATGAGAATGAAAGACGGCCTGAAGGAACGAAAGAGCGAATTGTAAAAGCAAGAGGCGGCATTTTGCGGACTCCTCATCCCGTAGCCACCGCGACGTGAATAGTACTCTTATTGTATTAGAACCGAAGCCGAAGCCACGACGAGTTTCATTGAAATTATGAACACCAAGGTTCTTCTCCGCAACCATTGGGGAGAACATTACAATAAATCAATATTCTATTTATTCAATTTTAAAAAGGCTACACCCACTTTCTCAAGTGTTTTTAACTCTATTGCTGATTACGTTAAAAAATGTGGTTAGGGTATTAAATCAATTTGGTTCTATTACTTCTTTAATTTTATTAACAGGCTAGGGTACAACTGCATCTTGATGTATGTTTCTCTTTTCTATGTCTTGATGTAACATCACATGACATCACAAAAATATCACCCCAAAGACATCATATCACTTCACAAGGGTTTAAGACAAGGCTGAATAACTATTAGGAATGATGATATTTACTGCATCCGTATAAAATAAATTATTTGTTTTCTAAAATAACAATTGATTTCTTACTACTTGATTATTTTTAAAGTGGTTTACATCTCGTGTAAAACTTTGTTAATTTATGAATAAACTTTTACCAAAGGAAAAATGGGATATCCATTGCATCAAAAATGTGTCGTAAAATTGTTTGATTTAGGATTGTATGGAACAGAAATGAAATTTATTAACCTTTCTTCTACTTCTTCACTATGCTCTTGACCCAGCACTCGAAGTCGCTGATAACTGGGACTAGCCAACCTCATCTATTCCAATCTGCAGCATTCCTGACAGCTTCCTGAATTGATCCACTGGTTTGTAGACTTCACCAGATCGGCCCATTTATGTTGGCGATCTTTTGCAGGGACGTGTTCTTGTACCAACAACTTCTCCATTGCATCCGTACGTCTCTTCACATGCCCAGAGTATTTCAGAATGCGTATTTGTATCGTGAAGGATGAACATTGCTCTGCATGTATTTCTTCATTTCTTGCAAAATGCAGCTGTTTGTTATATGAGCTATCGGATCTCTGATGCGTACACCTCCTCCCCGTATTGTCAACATCGATGAAAGCAAAAAGTGCACTAAGAAAACTGTTTTTATTTTAAAGATTTCCCTACTGGTATCGTAAGAGAATTTTTCATAATATTTTTTTATCAATTAACCTTTTTATTGGAAAACCTAAACTAGAATGCGACCACTATAAATTGGCGTGCGAGGGAGGGCGTCCCTGTCGCGTAACAGAAGTTGCCAGGGTGTAAATTTATTACACAGTACATAATGTGCAAATGTCCGGTGACCGGTGTCATAGCCTTTAACAGGAATTTGGTCAGGCAGCACTAAAGGAACCAAGCCGTAATGGCGGCCGTTCTATCTGTCAAACGGTAATATCGGTTCATTATTTGCTTTTCAGTTTCGAAAAACTTTAATGCTTCATTGGCAATTGTTCTTGCACCATCCCGGACTGTTTAGGATGTTTTAGACATAATAATTCAGTGTATATTGGTAATCAAGATGTCACAGCTCCCGAGCAAATACAAAATTGTACTGAATGTCAGGGCAAGGGGTTACCGCCGGGTGCGAGCGGGGCGGGTTTTAGTTCCAAAGTCGCCGCACGCTAAGTTATAGTGGTCAAGCAATACATAACCCATGTGAAAGTTTAACCTAAACTACAAAAAACATTACCTACTCTATAAACCCTTAGAATATGCAATACTAGGTAAGAATTTCAGATAAAAAGGTTCATTAATAAAAGAAATATGATTAAAAAATATCACTATCATAAAAGATATCACTCACTTAGTTTTTTGGATTAACTTTTCAGGATTCATAAAAAAATTAAAAAAACAATCATGTTATAAAAATTAATTTATTTCTAAAGAAAGTAAGTGCGACATTATACCTAGTTGTGGTGTTACAACAGAACCTGACATGTCGCAATTTTACTAAAACGACAATTATCTTCAGACACATCTATAAAATCATGCACAGAATATATGTTCCGTTTACCACCCAACCAAAATTACATAAAATGCGGATAATGTTAGCGTACATTTTTTTAAATTAATTTAATATTACATCTTTTCTCAACAAAAATTGTATAATTGGACCTGTCAAGTTCTGTCATTACAGCACACGCATTATCCTTAGATAATAGGGGAAAGTGTAGCAGCATCAGCTCATTACGCCGACATTCTCGTCCGAGATGACTTGACAATGATACACACAGTAAATCACTTGAAGCATCGAATGACTCCATTTTCAAATCACTTGAAGCATCGAATGACTCCATTTTCAATGTAATAGCGACAAATCTAAGTATATTTCACTATTCCCTGCCAACTTAACAAACTTAAAAGGATAGACATGAAGGAAGTCATAACTATCAATGCAGTCATTGAACTGTGTGTGGGTTTGTTTTAAATACCAAGGATTGACGTTGAAAACGGTCTCGGTTTTCATGGCCATTCAGAATCGTCTGGGCAACGATCCCATCTATGTGTGACCTCTGTGGCCAATGTTTCGGATCCCATTTTGGGGCCGATCATCAAAGCTTATGTCACTAATAGCAATCGGATGATGTTCAAACGCTAAAGAAACTAGATTTTTACTTTGGCTAAAGGAAAGTATAACATATTCGCTGGCATCCTTCGTTGAATACCAGAAAACACGAGGTAACTTATTGTTGGCAGGGAACATGTCAATTAAAGAAAACCTTGTTATATCAGCTATGCCAGCTAGTCTGAATAACCGTGAGACAAATGCCATCAAAGATGTCTGATTACGACATTGAGATTAAATTAACTTATTTTTGCAAATTTTGACTTTGTCTTTGAAGTTAGTTTTCCATTAGAACTTATGAAACACAAAAATTTGAGTGGCGATAATGTAGAATTGTAAATTGTTTAAGATTTTAAGTTGCAGAATAAATAAAAAGTTTTTATAATCAAATTCAAATACACATAAAAATTATACAAAAACATAAAAATATACTTTAATCAAAATAGCAATATGCTAGGAGTTATTATGTAAAGCATTGTAATGCCGCCAATTTTGACATTTTAAGTTTGACAAGTTTGAAATTAATGAATTCGAGCAATCAGAAAGCTCTAAAATGTAAACAAATGTTAAGTTATTCACAATTTGTGAATAATAGCTTTCTGATTGAATTCATTAATTTCAAACCTGTCAAAATTGCCAGCATTACAAGGTTATACATTAACTGTCAAGTTGCAGAAGTAGAAATATTGCTATATTCAGAACACGGCCAATTATTCTTTCCAAATACAGTGAGACAAGCAAAACAATGTGTCAGTCGATGACCATCATTAGAGCATGTCAAAACTGACAATCCTGTCATTTTTTCCTTTTCAAAATGAACTGGTAAAAATTAATGATGAGCAAAATCTTTGATTGATTTAAGTGTACCTTAGAAACTACATATGCAACAGTTAAATGTCAGTTACCGAACATTATTACATTGAATACCAAAACACAATGACAATTATGACAATGGTTTACTCATCATCACAGATAATGCTTGACGCACTCGCCTACCATTTGATTAAAGAATTGTGATGTTTTTGAATTCAGCTGCAAAACACTACTTAAAAATTGTTAGGACACTTTTAAGTTACCAAAATTATAAGATAATAAAAATATTATTGATTTGGGAGTGAAGTAGGCCAATGATGCCAACGGATAGGACGTACGCAATTTACCCATTTATTACTGTGTAAAGAAGCAAATTAGTAATGTTTTTTCTGAATACTGAAAAATATAACATATGTAAGTGTAACAATTTAGTATGCTATGTATGTATGGTCCAAGATTGTCAGAAAATCAGCGTAGTAACCGGAAAAAAATACAAGATCTAGAAAGCCATTTAAACCTGAGAACTAATCTGTAAGATATAAGATCAGAGCTGAGATGCTACACAATTCAGCTGGTTGGAACACTTTTGGACTTAAATATTAAAATACATTATGTAGAGCTTTTGTCCATGTACAACATTACACTGCATCACTCGCGTGATGATAAAACGGATGATTTGGAACACACAAATTTGAAAACACGAAAATCTTTTCAATGTTTCAGTGATTACATTTGTCGGCGGTGAAATTAGAAAATGCTTCTTGAATTCCACGAGTAATTATTTACACATCTATTAGAACTATCGCCTTCCTCTGCCACGCCCGCCGCCTCGGCTGGCGCCTCTCGGGCCCCCGCGACCGCCTCTGCCCCTTCCGCGAACACCGCGGGGCCCGCTTCCTCTGGCCATGTCCTTCTTCCTCGACTTGCCTTTGGGGTTTACGTCCAAAAGCAGAACTTCCAGAAGCAGACTGTCCGGTAAAATATAATATCTAATGTTGTTGCCGCGAATGCTCAGTGTGTCCAGTTGTACGGGGTCCTTATTCTTCAGTGTCATCTTTACCGCTTTCAGGTGAGTGTTCATTGCGACATCGACTCCGGTGATGGTGCCGTGGACTTGCGTACCATTCTTCAATTCTATTGTCACTGTTTCGTGGCTCAATTTCATTAAAAAGCGCACTAGCTTCATGATTATTTGGAATTATATGCGGCTTCGACTACAAAAACATTGAGGTTAGAACAAACGCAAAATCAACGCCGAATCGCGCTCAATCGTTATCTATGATTGTTTCCATAGAAAAGAGAATATAAATTGTTTCTCAACTCGTATGTCTATGGTGTATTTTCGTTTTCCATAGTAAAAACCAAATGGGCTGTACAAAAATAACAATGGTAAACATAAAATCTATATTGCATAATTATATACACTAAAGGTTTCCACAAACTAAATACGCAAAACCAATATTATTATGTGAGTGCCTAATACAAAAATTTATATGTTAAATATAAAATTTATGGCATTTTTTCATTGAAAAAATATTTGAGGATAACTAAATCTATTTTTTTTGCAAAACAAGAATCGCATATAGGTACAGGTGTAGATTTTGCATACATAATTATATTTTGAAGTGTAACAAAAAATAAGTTGTGTTATTTTTAATGAAAAAAAATACATAAAGAAGTAACTAACAGAAGTAGTATTAGAGTAACAACAAGTATTAACAAGTAGTTAACAAGTTAAACTAAAACGTGTTAACAACTTTAAACGTGATAATTAAATTTATTTTGGATTATTCTGTCATAAATCAATGTCATTATTATAACACAATTTGCTGAAAAAAAATTTCGAGCTGCATGAAATATTATTTTTGAATTATATGTTTTTAAGGTCACAGATTCTGAAAATGACCAGTAACATCCCATCACGTATAGGTTTTTTACAAAATAAAAACAAGTTTTTTTATAAAATGATTTATTACAATGAATTAAATATATTATATTTTCTTACAACTAATCAAAAACTTGTTTCTGAATACACAATACTAGGTATACTCTTTTTTCTTATGAAACCTTTTCTTTTTCTCTTTCATGATTCTCTGAACTCGTTTCCGATTTCCTCGTTTCTCGATTGAGCATCCAACAGTAGTTAGCTAACATGTTGACATCCCATTTTCCTTTGTAACGTCTCTCGACATTACAGATATCCTGGTGAAATCTTTCACCCTGTTGTTCATTGTAGGTTCCCAAGTTTTCGGGAAAATAGCCAATATAGGAGTGTAAGAAATGAACTTGTAGCGGTACCTGTCCAAGTCTATGCCATGTGCCTATCGCTCGACCCAAAGTTTTGTTTATATTAACATAATAAAAATCTCAGCGATATAAACAAATAGGTCGAGATAGGAACCTGGCGACACTGCCGTAACACCAGGCGGCATACTCCGGGAAGCAATAAATAGTAACAACAGATCGCTCTTTCATTCCGACGACCACAAACCTTCCCTAAAAACTTTTAAGCTTATATTGCATCCTCGAGCTTCATACGCTGCCAGGATGCGTTGTACGATAGTGTCTTAGTTAGGGTTCTTAGTATTCTCCAAAAACTTATGCACTTCTTTTTCCTTTTATCCCCTTGTTTCCAAAAATAAGGGATCCGATAAAAACTTTCATACGTCGGGGTCAGTAAAAACTCTCTTTTAACTTGGCTTCAGACAGTTTTGGGCACTTGGAACACAGATATCTGAAACAATCTCCATCTCTTTGCACTGATTTGACAAACTGATTTATGAAGGTGGTAATACCACTTTTTCTGGGAGTTAAACTGTCTCGTGGTGGCTAGTCAGTTTTTTCCACTGCAGCTGTCTCGCTCTACTACCCCATAAATAAAGAAATCAAGGATATTTTGTATAATTTCCCTGCTGACTCAACAACATGGTTAGTATTTTGAAATCTCCACAAACCATCCATTGATGCTCTTGATATTTGATTTTCTCAAGAATCGTAGCCAACTCATTATAGTTTTATCCCATATGAACCGAGTGTCCCATAGGACACATTGATAGAATTAATGTAAGAAATCTTCGTTTTAAGGTCATTTTTAAATAAAAAATAATACTAAATTGTAAGTTATCTAGGAATTTTACGCTAAATACAAACAAAAACTTGAGTTTAACAAAAAAAATTGACGTGAACGAATTTTTTTTTTTGTTATAATTTCGTCAATTTAAGGGGCGTGAAAACCAACGATATTAATACACGAATTTATTTATTAATTAATGCGGCTCATACAACATATTATTATTAATTATAAACAAGAGTTGTATCACAAGGAAAAACAGTAGGTATGGCATTCTGTCTAACTTTGTGTGGAAACGACGTGGTGGTTAGTTGAATTTTTTTTTTGAAAAATACAAATTCTGTATTTAAAAATTGTTTATATTTAAAACTATATTTCCAGTTGGGTATTGGCACCTAGCGGTGTATGTCAAGGATCCCTTTTGGGACTTTTGCTTTTCATAATTTTATAAATGATATAGAGGCATGCTTTTCCTCATCTCAACTTCTCTGTTTTGCTAACGACATGAAAATCTTTGCAACATCACAACACAAGCAGATATATCTGTTCTCCAGTCAGATTTTGATCGTCTGGAGGATTACTGCACCTCCAACTGTTTGGACCTTAATCCTGCTAAATTTTCAGTTGTCTCATTTAATCGCAAACGCAAAATTTTATCTACTAACTATGTACATGTTAAGGGGCTAAAACTTTCAATGCTTTGATCTACACATCGATGACATGATAACAAAGCCTTCCCGTGCACTTGGCTTCGTAATGCGTAGCTCTACCTTATTCACTAAAGCAAAAACCCTCAAAATCCTGTATTGCACATTGGTGCGTAATAATTTAGAATACGCTTCACAAATCTGGAATCCTGCATACAATGTGCAAATATCACAAATCGAAAACGTACAAAAAAAATATCAAATACATGTGTCGTCTAAAATTGAATTTTACACGAGAGCAATATCTTAAAATATGAAAAAAAACATCAATTTTATTACCTTTGCAAAAACGTCGCGAAATAGCCGATTATGCTGTAAGCAAACTTTCCCCCACTACTTACGCCGAAAATTGTTCACGATGTTTGCCAACTAGGTAGTCTACTATCAATAAAAATCTGTAATTGGCTATTGTGTTTACCACTTTTTGTATTTGCTTTATTATTGTCAGCTGTTTAGGGGTGACAGACGTGCAAGTACGCGAACTTACGGCTCGACGACCTTTTTCGCTCGTGTACCACCCTAAGGGCCGGTTGTTTCAAGTTGGATTAAAGTATAGTCCGTCTAACTTATCTGAAGAATGGCCAAATTTGGAACTAACGACGCCATATTGGATTATCTACAGCTGACAGACCTTTGACAGACTTTGTTTACAGAGAGGTTCACGACTGTTTCGATAGTTTTTTAAGAACATTTTAGATTGTCACCATGCCAAAAACCATTAAAAGCGGTGTTCGGGAAATAATCTTGAAAATGCGCACGTTTTTTGAAGAGGAACAACGTCTAAAAGCCCCAATTATACCGTTTGATTTTGTTCATAGACTTATTGCCGCCACTTCAGGTTAATGCTGCCATGCAATTATAATGATTTTTCCATACTTAGTTTTTTATTTACTATTATACAATTTCTTCAGGTATTTCTGAATCGGCAATTTACAAAATAGTTAAAGAAGGTAAAGTGGCCGTGGAAATGGGCATTAAAATATCTACACCCGGAAAAAAAGAACAAGGATAAGTGGAAAAATTGAATTAGAAGCCGTAAGATGAGAAAAGTTTTAGAACATATTTTATTCGATAATTTTTTACATAGAATTTTATTATTTATACTTTTTATTACAAAATTCATTAACGAGTTCATTTGTATAAACATCTTTTTTCAAAAATAAACTTTTTTATTTATGCACATTAAAGACTGGTTGCATCAACTTACTTTATACCAATAGTTCATTTAAAGCATAGATTTTTACGAGAGCAAGTTATTTGATCGGTGGAAAATGCAAAATATCTATGCTTTGAACGAAAGATTACTATAAACCAAGTTGATACAACGGCCCTAAACCGATTGATATCCTTAGGTGTTACTGAGTTAAACATGGTGGTCATGATCATTAGGTATGAGACACCGAATAAAACCGGCGCCACACTGCGCGGATCTTCCGCCGCGTCTCTTCTGTCGTGGAACATCGCTACATTTCTTTCCATACAATATGCGCTTATTAAACACACTACGCGGATGATCGGTCGATCTATTTGCTTTGCCGATTTGGCGCAACGGAAAAAACGCGGCGGAAGATCTGCGTAATGTGGCGCCGGCCTAAAAGAATTATTTTTGTTTGTTTTTTTCCTGAAAATTGTATTTTTCTTTGATTTTGAAAAAACGCCATTTTGTGACGTTGTGTATTTTACGAATGTATATTTTGATAAATTTATTTGTACGTTAGTTCACATTTTTTGTTTTTTTATCGTGTCGTATACTGCTTAATAACTTGTTTAAGAAAAAACGAATTTGCAAAAAATTCCCTACAAATGAGATAATTTTTAGACTATGGGCAGTACCACAACGATTGGGACGCCCTCCTTTATTCTCCAGATAATTTGGACGGAC
>JADDOH010008172.1:0-39948 GCA_016648135.1 Agrypnia vestita
AACCCGGTCTAATCGAAACATTTCATATAACGAAAAATTATATGCCTTACAAATGTAAAAATTAAAATGAGACCTCGCGTATTTAGCAAAGATAGGTATTTTATAAGACTTATTTAAAATCGAATCTGTTAGTAACAACTCCTTTATCTTTTAACAACTTCCCGCGTGTTTAGCGTAAAATAGGTATCTTTATAACGCACAGCTAGTTTCCAGAGATCCGCCAATACTATACTTAGTAAAACGGAAATTTAACTAAATTTGAACTCTACCGTTTCCTGAAATTCTGCGAATATTATTCTGTGAACCTAGTAAGACGACAAAAATAATTAACTTTATAGAACATAGTGATTTCCGAAGTTCCGATATGCCAGATTAATTACCTTTCTAAAATAAAATCAATCCCGTACTCTGAGTTAAAACTCTTTTAACAGGACCTCGCGTATTTAGCATAAGATAGGTATTTTTACAAGATTTATTAACAATTTCCCGCGTGTTTAGCATAAAATAGGTATCTTTATAACGCACAGCTAGGTTCCGGAGATCTGCAAATATCAGTTCTATATATGCCGGACTAATCAACTCAATAAAGCGCAGTAATTTCCGAAGTTCTAATATGCCAAATTAATTACCCTTTATAAAATAAAATCAAACCCGTACCCCCCTTTTCTTTTAACGTGAGCAATCAACAATGTCGAAGAGTATATTTACCCGTACACAACTTTCACTTGAAATTAAACTATAATTTTCAACCACTGAGGCACTCTAAGTCGACGGTAACTTTCACTCACGGTTCTATCACTCGAAAAAACAACCGACGCGGATTTTGCGCTCTCGTAGACGTTCACCAACTGCCTGATTTCTGCTGTGTCTTGACATTTTAAACCCCCCCTAGCAGCCAAAGGTCCTAAGTCGTGTGTTTCCAGGATTTTCAATATCCTACTTTCCTTGAAACCTAAATCTTTGTTCCTAAGATTCAATTTGGCAAAAAAAAACCATATCTCCACTCGGATATGTCAGTTGATCCCACCTCCTGTTGCCGTCTCTATCTCCATCCCTGTGCCCGTTTGGGACGGACTTGGTGGCTTCAGACGGTTTGAACTCGCTTCACAAGCGCGATAATTAATTTTTAATATTTAATTTCTAAGTTCAGTCCATATTGTCGTTTGATCAACCGTAACCACAATCTATCGGGTACTCCCCTAATCATAGTTGATGTTTCTTCATTATCTACCATTATCATGTCCCGTTCTCCCGTATTTCCACTCGTCTTTATCGGAAATTTAACGTTTCTTGGCCGCTATATCATGGGATCAATTTCCATATATTCACCACGTGCACACTGCATACCTAGATATAACAATCATCCAAAGGTACTATACCTAATTTTAAATTAATTTTGGGCGATCTTTTCTCGTGGATCACCCAATGAATCCTGTCTTTTGCCCGCGGCTCTCCGCGCACAGGGACGTATTAGTTCCCTCCGTTGCGGAATTTAAACATAATTTGTAACCATTTATTATTATTTTTATTGGCAGTAAGATTGATCCACAAAATAACTATGTTACATAGACAGTGAATATTCTCGAACAATATAATACTGGAAGAGTACTATTCGCTATAACACAATAAACTATTAATGTAAGTTAAATTAAATTTTTAAATTCAGTGGAAGATTTTTAAGATCGTTTTGCTTTTAATTTTTTTCCCAAAACAAAATAAATAAACAAATAAATAAACACACAGATACACACTCACACAACCCACTATTGGACATGTTTTTATTATTCTTTTATCGATTGTATGTATGTGTTTTCGCGTAATTGGCCCAAAACTCTGTGCATCAATTATTGTCTTTTCTTCAAAGATTGATTAATTATATGGCTGTAAGAAACCCAATAAATGAAAACAAATAAAACAAATAAGTAAATAAACCTCCAGTGCCGCAGGCAAGGCGTCGGATTAATTCAGTGCTCATTCATTGCCAAGGCACTGGACGCCTCCGCTGATAACTATATACCGCTCACCATGTTCTTAGAGGTGTGTTGAAAGATTGCTAGTATCTGTCGAATCGGTCTCAAGTAGTTGTCTGTATTTGTACGTTTATCATTATTACATGCTCTTGCTATATCCGTTCCACTTCACATTATTGTTCCTCCCGTCTTCGAATTTCTATCACACTATGTTCTCCTATGTTTTTGGTACTTATATGCTTGCTTTTTACTTGCATTTACTCCTATATATATTTGTTTCATTTATCCATCCATCTATAAGATCCCCATACGCTTTATCCTTTTATTTCATGTGTATATGGGCCGCAAATTCATATTATTTTATTTACAATATTCTTATCTAGATACACTTGTTCCAATTATGTTTTGTGGTTATTACTACCAAACCCGGCGAAATCTGAGCTAGAATAGCCAATCGTATACACGTTACCCGTCCTGTTGAAACTACGCTAACGTCGGACAGGTTTGTAGTGATTACATAGTTAATATATTGTATCTATATTCGAGTATATTATTTTCTTGTCGTGCCATTAATATGCTTACACGTTATCGTTATCTCTTTCCTAACCGTATATACCGTCATTGCACAATTACCTATCTGTTGTAAAAGCCTGAAGAGCGTTAGTCTACAGATAAATATATTAGAATTATAGTTAACTTTTCTACCCGCCTACGTTATTCGACTCCCGCGAAACGGAAATGAATCATTATTCGCTCCTCGATAGAGCGTCGGTCTACAGATAAATATAATGGAATTATAGTTAAATTTCCTATCTGCCTACGTTATCCGACTCCCGCGAAACGAAAATGAATCACTATTCGCTTCTCGACAGAGCGTTAGTCTACAGATAAATATAATGGAATTATAGTTAACTTTCCTATCTGCCTACGTTATCCGATTCCCGCGAAACGAAAATAAATCATTATCCGCTCAGTTAAGGTCACCCCTCTGGTACAACGTATACGTTTAATCCGTGCTTCACGGCCAATTCCTATAAAAAAATTTATGGGGCGTTTTCCTCTCGCGATCCCCCGATTAGGACCTGCCTTTCTTAGTTTTGCTCAATATTCTGCCTCTCTGTTGCCCGGGAATCCACTCGAGATCACGATTAATGACATTTAAACGGTTTCAAAAACCGAGCAAAAAAGTCCATAATTCAGAAACCTCGTGGAACTGTCAATATCATCGTCACCTTAGAGTAGACGTTAATCGGTTTTTTAACGGCCTAAACTGCAATAACCGCGACCTAAATCTCTGAAATCCATGTTCAGCCTTTTTTAATGGGAAGCACATGTGGACCGCTCGGACCGCATCGATCGTCAACCATTTGTACCAAACACGGCTTAACCACAAGATTAATATGATTTATAAGAGTTGTTTAGTAACTGCCCGTAGTCTATATCCGATCAATCGCTACTAACTCCCTCCCAATACTCCGCCAGGTGGGCTTAGCTCAATTTTTCCCGCGTAGCATTTAAATCATCTTAGAGTTCAAAATAAAAATAATAAAATAAAAAAAAAAATCTATAGAAACAGGTGATTCATCACAAACGTAATCGCCGAAACATATTTTCGATTTTCATGAAAATGTACGCGGTCAACCCTGCTACTTCACCAAAATAGGTAAATCAATAGGTTAAATAAAAGTAGTCGTTAAAAAATAATTTATTTTATTTCCTTTCTTAAGACACCATATAAATTTCTGAATGAATGAGACTTATTACAATTTTTAGTATTGTTAAATGCTTTCACGGCCCTATTGAAAAACTGGACCCTAACACTTTTCCGGTTTCACGCACTTGTTGTGGGTGTTGAGAACGAAGCCCTTCTTGCAGAAGCAGCCCTTGACACAGTTCATGGTGCACGGCCTCCCCGGCCTGTCCCCGCAGCGGGGTGGGCAGGCTGAGCCGCAGTACAGGAACACCTCGTTCTTGTCTTCGCAGTCGCTGGCTGCAAATTGAAAAAAAAAGATTTTATTAAGTTGGAAAAGAAGTCGAAACTGTCAAGGAGGGTCTGCAAGAGTGGCTAAATCGCTTCATCGGAGAAACCACATGAGAAGATACGAGGATCAGTAGAGAGAAAACCAAAAACATGGTGATCGGTAAAAATGAAGGACAACATCGCTCAGCGGAAAAACCACACGAGCAGGCGTGTATTATTTGTCTGCTTGATATTGGCCCGGTAGCCGAAACAGCTGTCATATTTAAATAACTTAATAATTGTATTTATTAAAATGTAATTTGTTTTAAATATCATTAACAATACGAATGAAATTAGCTATTGGATTCTAGTTACGGGTACGGATGGCCATTCGAAATTAGTAGTAGGTATTGGGGATTTTGGGGAATAAAGTTGATATATTATTTACGAATGTCGTAGATATTCGGGTAGGTGTATTATCAACACTTAATTTTATATTAGGTAAATATAAATATTTTTATATCTACATCATGAATGAATATTTCTGATAATTTTTATGCACTTATTAAATTTATAAAACTGGGAAGACTTCGGTGGCTGGGTCATGTGGAGAGAATGTCCGAACATCAAGCACCAAAGTCCTTGCTGAACTCGAGACCAATAGGGCGAAGGAGCTTAGGAAGGCCAAAATTAAGATGGAGTGAGAACATCCTCAAAGACGTATCTGCCTTGGAGCTTCGGAACTGGAGAGAGCTGGCGCTAAACCGAGATGAATGGAGGAAGTCTCTTGAGGAGGCCAAGACCTACCAGGGGTTGTAGTGCCAAGAGTGATGATTAAAAATTATTATGTGAAAAAAAATATATACTAAAAGTTCAAATAAAATTAAATAATTTTATGATAAAAAATGGATTTTTTAATGATTTAAAAAAAATCAAATTGCATAATTAAAAGATATAAAATAAATACTCACACGCTCCGCGCGCGTGTCGCGCGGCGTGGTCCGCGGCGCGGCGCGGCCCGGCCAGGGCGCAGCTGACCACACCCAGCAGCAGGAAGCACAGGACCAGGAAACGCATCGTGTCTGAAAAACGCCAACACCTTAACACTCTTCTCATCGCTTATCCCCAATACGCCTTAAATTTATTTGTAAGCCACGTATAGTGCGCTTGAGTACAATTGTGTCGCAGATATCAATCGCGGGTTATGTCGCATTATTCAGATGTTATATTTATTCATCTTAAACTTCAACGTGATGGATGGAAAAACTGGGATGAACCCGTCTCGAGATGCTTACAATATAGCGAGAACAAAATTTTATAGGTACATATTTTTAAAACAAAATACTACGCGTACAACTGTAAAATTAATCAGTTAATTAGATAAAAAAGTAACCCATAAAAAACTAGTTTTTACAATACTCCCTTTCTCATTTCCGGGTTTCGTGTCTACTATATGCGTCGTATTCTCCATACGACTTGTATGAAAAAAACCGAAAAAAAAATTATAGGTACTATAATTATTAATTCTTTTTAACGAAAATTTGATAGATCTTCTTGGTCGTCGCCACGAGTCTGCTTGCAAAGTTTCAGCTCGATTGGATCACGGGAAAAGGGTTAAAAATCGATCCAAAGTTTTTTTGCCGGCAAGCAAGCAGACGCCACGAGTCAATATAAAGGGAGTGATAAATAAAAAATATATAGAAATAAATATTATGTAATATGGTTAGAAAACTTGTTACTTTTTGTGACATTATTTCATTTACCTTTCTTCAAATAACGTTTTCTTTCTTTGCATTCCTATTTATTCTATTTTTATTCATTGTATTTCAGCTTTGCAACTTCTCTTTTGGTTTCATATGAAAGTCGCTATTTTGATAATAAATAATTCAAATCTATCGTTTGCATCTATTTCCATTTTTTTCCTGCATCTTGCTTGATACTTTTATATTTTTTTTGATTTTTACCGTTATGTCCTGTCTTTCAAAATGAATGTTAGATATCGATACCTCAGAACGGGTATTTCTATATCTAGCGGGGTAGGTAGTGGTCCCGGGGCTTGCAACATTTTATCATATACAGTCGAACTCGGTTGTAACGAGCTCGGATATAAGGAGATCCCGGCTATAATGAGAAAAACTGTGAATTCATTTTGATTTGCGCATATTCCCATACAATCGGTCTCGGCTATAAGGAGCGCGATTCCCGGATATACGGAGCAAATTTTAGAAACTCTGCAAACATATTTGCTTGGGTTACAGAAAAAAAGACAAATACGTACTCATAACAATGAACTTTTTCACTTTCCTTTTAAAGCGGCTCGCACTTAATTAGGGTTCATTTTATGATGTACACAAACTTGTGTCCTAAAATCCCACGTGCGCAGGCAAGCAATAGTTTACTGAAGGTCGAGAATACTGGTCATATAACTCCGATTATTGGGGGTTTCCAAAATGTTTATGGTGACAGTTTATTTTATGCAGTTTATTATTATAGCATTTAAAAGCCCAATCAGTTAAACGCGAATTGTTCTATCGGAAACATGTTCACTAACAAACGAAAGTGTCTCTAGATTCGCGAAAAAGTCGAAATTATCGGCGTCAAAAAGTCTGTAAAAAGTTTTCACAATCGTCTTCTACAGTTTCATCACTCTGGAAAGATAAGGATGTTTATTTAGCTGCTCTTGAAAATAACATCACACAATCAAAAAAATTGTGAAAAAAGTGAATCCCGGATATAAGGAGTCCCGGCTATAGGAGCAAATATTAGTTGGTCCCGTCGCTTTCGTTTATTCAACTATTTTATGTTTATTCCATAAAAAAAGTTGCTATTATTGAATACAAAATCAGTAGTGAACTTATAAATTTACTCTATAGATATATATATATATATATATATTATATATATACTATATCTATATATATTATTCGCGTACATCAAATATTGAAAAAATACAGTTTAACGAGCAAATTAATTAATTAATATGCTTATATTTTTATTCAGTCCATACAATCTTCATTCGCGGCACGCTATTACAGAACGTACAAATTGATCATTGTACCTGAAGAAAATATAAAAAAGAGGAAATTGTTTTGTAAGCCATCGTCTAACCAAATAGCAAGGTATCAACGAAATAATTAATATATGTTTAATACAAGAATAAACTAAAACAGCCCAGTGTGAAATTGGTGATATAAGTAAAGAACAAAAAGTACATCTAAAAGTGAATATCCAGAAAAATAGATACAAGCACATGTAGTAGTAGAAGTACAAGTACATTAAAATATCAGCTTAATACTTCATATCATAGAATATTAACAATTATATCTTGATTACAATATATTACCTTAATTATATTTTGAACTTTTTAGTGACACAAAGATACTGGACTCGACTGACTTCATAATTTGAAACGTTTTTAATTTATACTTTCTGCAAATAAAACTAATTAGCTTATAAAATTACTATGACAGTGTGTTCAGAAAAGGCCATTCAAAACGCCATTTCTGTACACTAAATTTCTGACTCTCATTGAGACAGTAAAATAAATATTTCCAATTTTCAAAGGAAGCAAATACTTGGTGGTGATACATTATAATTAAATAAATAATAATAACTTTGTTATACACCACTTATATTTATTAAAAATCCAACCGGGTTTCGCTACTACCGTAGCTTCTTCAGGGATCTTAACGTTTAGATCCCTGAAGAAGCTACGGTAGTAGCGAAACCCGGTTGGATTTTTAATAAATATAAGTGGTGTATAACAAAGTTATTATTATTTATTTAATTATAAATATTTCCCATATTTGGAATGTTAAATGATATATATAAATTGTAAAAAGAACAAAAAAAAGTAACCCATAAAAACCAAGTTTTTACAATACTCCCATTCTCATTTTCTGGTTTCGTGTCTACCATATGCGTCGGAATCTCCACACAACTTGTATGAAAAAAACATTAAAAATTTGAAAAATCCAAAATTATACTTTAATTATTTATTTTTTTAACGAAAATTTGATAGATCGTCTTGATCGTCGCCACGAGTCAACTTGCAAAGTTTCAGCTCGATTGGATCACGGGAAAAGGGTTAAAAATCGATCCAAAAAATTTTCGTCAAGCAAGCAAGCAGACGCCACGAGTGAAAAGAAAGGAAGTAATAAAATTGTTACAGATTACAAAAATACTAATCAAATTGTGTTGATGGTGTCGTGTGGAGCTTTTTCCATCAAAAAAAGAGTTAATAACAAGAGAAACCAGCCAATAAACCGAGATGACAGTCATTGAATAAAAACGTATATTAAACGTACATAAAAATTGAATTGAATTGAAAAAAATAGTCAACGTAAAATAGGAAATGAAACATGAACTCAGAGAACAGGAACGCAAGAGGACAAGTAAGTGCTGCTAGCGACGCATGCTTCATACATACCTAAATGCCCTCAATGTTATTCCATCATTTAATGTTATTAATGTAATTAATGAAACTTTTTAACCTTTTAATGTAATTAATGAAACAAATATCAATAGCAAAAAAATCATTATACAATTCAATCAATATTCATTTTAACTTAACACCATTTTTCATATAGATATTTTGATCATTCTACATTTGTATTCCAGCAAAATCATAAAAAAATAATTCAATATATTATCTACTTTTTATTCGCATTAAAGAAGCGATTTTGCGACCATATTACAGTGTTATGCTCGACTTTATTTGACTGATAACATGAAGACATGAACGATTTTAAAAAAGAAATGTCGCTATCAGTTATGTGTAAAAATAGGTTATCATCTCTTAAACAAAATGTATTCGAGTAAAGAAAGGTACATTTACTAACTAAGATATTTAATATATTTGAATCCTAATAAACATTTCGCCGAACAATTGAAAGTCAATAGGTCATTATGTACGAAAAACTACGTTAAAAGGAAATTATTTTTATATACATTTTGTATATATCCAATGCAACAGGCAAACTTTTATTGCTTTTATTTTACTTAGATCGCTGAATATAAACATAGTAATAAAGTATAAAGTATTCGAGAACATCACCTGAAGTTAAACAAGTCTCGGTTCTCGTGTAACCCAAGAAAGCTTGCATTAAGCAATAGAGTGGTCAATACGTGGAACAGTTTGCCTGAGGGCGTTGTGTCTGCAGCCAGTGTCAACCAGTTTAAGAATAGGCTGGATATTCAAATGAGAGACAGTGATATGGGCCTATCAGCATAAGCTGCCTGCCCATTATCAATAATAATAATAATAATAATGTTGCGGCAACGAAAAATGTTTTCCTCCCATTTATTATAATTTCAATCTTGTGAAAGCGACAAACCTAACTCCGGAAAGAAGAAAATAAATGCCTTGTCAATTAAAATTAATACTAGTTAATTATTACATTTGTTAAAACTTTTACAATTAAGATAAATTATAGAAGTCTCGTAGAGACGAAGATATTTATGTGAAAAATGTGTATGGAAGTCTTCGTACGGTGGCCCAGGGCTGGATTAATGGGGAATGAATACCTATCTAGACATTTTGAAATTTTATGCATTTTCTGGTCTTCAAAATGTCTGGTGAAAATTTCAAGGAAAAATTCAAAAAAATAACAAAGTTATAGTTACACGTTTGATCTATTTCTATTATGTTTGTGAAGAGTGCTTGATGATACGGGAATTCTAAGCTAGGCGAAGGACCTATATTATGGACTTGAAATCGATGATTTTATGTAAGTAGAAAAATTTCACGATTTATTCATTGCTCAATATTCAAAAACGTTTTAATCGAAACCATGTTTTAAAAATCGGTGACCAAAATGTCTCGGCAACCACTGGACCGATCAAATTGAAATTTCTAATAGTTATTCTATACATAATTATCTAGTCATTGTTGTATGATTTTCTTTTAAGTGACTCAGTATTTTTATCAGCATAATAAACCCGAATATTTCCCTATACAACGCTATTTTAAATTCAAACGCCCGCCATTTTGTCAAAAATCTATATTTTCAAAAACCCCTAGGTCAAAGACTAAACTATAGTGTCAATTTTGATAATCTTTTTGTTTCTTTTATTCTGATGATTACAGATAAGGTGACGTGTTTTTTGGTTGAGATGTGTAAGGAACATTCGTGCGCTCGCGTCAATTTTTGCCCGCAGAAAGCGTCAGTCGCAGGCAATAAACCTCTGAGTGAAGAAGTCTTGTTAGTGCCCTAGTTGGCGTCGGATTGTAAATTGTTGCGAAATCTCGGAACAACTTTAGCAGCGATATTGCATTAGATGTTGCCAAAATTTATCGATACTCCAATAAAAACCATTTGCAAGATCCAACAGACTTTCGGGGACGATGCTACGAGCAGCTCATGGTTGACGAAGTGGTACAATCACAAAAATAGCCGCACATCAGTGGACAATGAACCACATCCTTAAAAGCCGAAACAACAGTGCGTTTTACTGAGTATGGTCTTTGGTCACGCAGGATCGTCATATCGCAGTCCGAGTACTTGCAGATGAAGTTAGGTTGAGTATTTGATCAGTGATTGGATTCCCACCACATTCCCAGGACCTTTTTATGAGCGACTGCTGACATATTGGTCCTACTCATACGTCACCAGGCTGAAATTTTTTCTCTAAAGGTCATCTTCGTGCTAAAGGGCGCCCAAGAAAGGAGAGGCCATGCAAAATATTCAATCACTGTTCTTCACCCACGAAACAAATTCTTTATTAGTATTTCAAGACAAAGATACACACAAATAATACCAAGAAACATTAAAGAAGGGTAGATGCTATAAATAGTCTAAAAGAACAAAAAGAGAGAAAAATTAGAAACATTTAAAGATTAGCAGATTAAATACTGGTTTGCAATAAATAATTGAAGCTGCACCGGTTTGCAGCGGATTCTAAAAGAAAAGATTGATAAACAAATACAGATTTGTAGAAGAAAGTACAAGTTATGCTGAAAACAATAAACGCATATCGGAAGTCAAGGAGATCAATTAGTTTAGTGGGAGAGGGACATCGAGGGGACTTGGAGGGAGAAAACCATCCACTCCTTATAGGAAAACACACAGGCGAATATTGGATCAGTACATTAAATTTGGATCGAGAATTTGGGCCTGTAAATTTACATCCTTACGGACAATTGTCCGCAAAATTCGTACCTAAGCAGCTCCATCGTGATAATGCACTCGCCCATTCTTAGCATAGATGGAAAAGGAGCAGGTCAGACCAACTCACCGTGTAGTTGAATGGAATAAGATTGAGTTTGAATTATATTACATGCTTTTTTTAAAAAAAAAACGCACTTATATTAAACTGTACTAAGAAGTAAAAAAAAAAATTTTTGGCCAAATAAAAACCTGGACGATTTCCCTTCATCAACGACAAAATTCTGTAAAAAATTTTCAAAAAAAAAAATTTTCGCATAATATAATTTTCTACTTTTTAGTCTTAATATTAACCAGCGTACAAAATTACTTCGGTAGGAAACCAGCGCCATGTTTTGGTGAGCCCATCAACGCATTTCCCAGATAAAACATCGATAAATTAATTATGATGAATTAATTTATTAATAAATGAATCTGATATTCATTTATACGTCTGTGTGCAAAATTTCAGCTCGATTGGACATTGGAAAGCGGGTGAAATATCGATTATAAGATTTCGTCCAGACAAGCTGGTGAAGCCAATATAATCGTGGCAAAAAGACAAAAATCTTGACCATTCTTCTATGGAGTCGGACATCAATAAAGTTGTATGTTAACATATATTTTGGGAAAAAAATGCAATTTTAAATACGTATCTGATAGAATATACATTAAAATCTGAGTAATTTAGATTTTACGAGAAACGTATTTGATAAACGTACTCGCAGTGCTGTCTGAATAACACTGCTATTTTGTCTAGTAAGTATATGGCAATTTGTATATTTATACTAATAAAATAACGGAGTATTTGACGACAATCCGACTACGCGGGAATAAACTAATTATTGTTATTAATTCATTCTCATAGACTGTAAAACCGAGAGCAGAGGCTTAGTTTTGTATTATTCAAATACCTACAGCTCCTTTTGTTGTGTTATATGCGCGCCCCACATTCTGCTGAGCTGGTGCTATCAAATTGTACATTATTTATCCGTCGCTCAAAATGCAAATTAACCGATACACGGGCATCCCTTCCCGGCTACAGGCTCTCACTTGGCCTGTATCCTCAAATATTTAATCACTAGTGAAATGTCAATACTCACAGCTTATAGACCATCTTGCGCACACAACCCCGAGACGTCGGAACAAACAATATCGTCGGGGGCAGTGCAAATCCGCGTATATACCGTAGGTAAATAGCGCGTATCTACACTAGACCCAATTTTACAGGAGTAGGTTAAACTTTATAATTAACTACTAGTCTCGTTTTTTCACAGAGTGTATCAATTCACGTGTTCTATGCAATGGTCGATCGCAACAGACGTTAAAAAGGTGGCTTCCAATCAACATCAAGAGAAATCTCAAATTGGCTATATTTGCCAGATACGCGGAATTATCCAATGCTAGTTACGCGTATTTGTACTATCCCCGACGAAATATTATTATCAATAAACTTATTACGACGATGTATTTTTGTTTACGTTATTATTATATTATTTATTTCTGATCTTTACTTTATATTTTTAACTTTTATACTCATGTTTTGGTGCTATACAGATATTTCTGAGATATCTCTACATGAGAGAATACGGGCATTATCCTTGGCTTTACCCAACCGAGTTTCTCCAGGGTATGCTTGGCTATAATAGTTTAGAGACTAGAAGGAATGTGTATTTGATTACACATTTTTATCGATTGTTGCGCGGTATGATCGATAATCCTGAAATTATGCAGAGCATTGGTTTGTATGTTCCTGATAATTACACTAGACATCGTCAGCATAGATTGTTTCACATTCCAATATACAGGACCAACCTGCCGATGGTTATGCCAGTTGGAAGAGCCACAGCTATGCTGAACAAGATCGCTTTGGGTATTGATATATTCCATGTGTCTGAGGGGGTTTTCCGAAGCGGGATTCTCCTACACCTTTGACCAGATTTTATGTTATTTTTAATTTATTAAATATTTTCATTTTTGATATATACTTCCTAATATGTATGCCTTAAACATTTTGTTTGTCATGTACATATTATCATGAAATAAATTGAATTGAAATTGAAATTGAAAAAAATTGAATTGTTTAATGTATGTGCTTTTTGAAATTTATTTTATATTCTTTATGTAAAAGCCTATACCTAATGGGCGTAAACAAGTAAACAAATTAGTTTTTTTAATATACTTTGAAGTAAAATTAGTCAAATTATTATTGTAAAATTGTTCATCTTCCATGGAGTTCGGAATGAAACCAAAACCTTCGCCTCGAGGATGACCTCCAAAAGCTTTTTTAAATATAAAATGATATTTTTTGCGCGCCGATTTTTTGCGATGTAGGTACATACCATATATATTTTTTTATGTTTTCATAGATACATATAGAGTTTAGTTTAACTATGTACAGAAAAATAATCGATTTATCGGAACAACGCATTACTCTCAAGAATATTTATTTTTAGCGAAAAGCTTTATAATGTGGATGGGTCGTTTTATATTCATAACGAAAGAAAATCATAAAAAAATAATTGCAATCGATTTAGACAAATATTGGGGATTACATTAGAATACGCGAAGACCAAAAAAAAATACAACTAATACATTTTTAAATAGAGATGCGAACAGGGAATACGAGTCACTTGTGCTATTAAAATAGGACTAACTTGCTGGTCTCCTGGAATGAAGCTTGAAACATAGAATATAAATACGTACAAACGATTTTCTTAATTTACAGACTTCAGACATCGCACACACATGCATATTTCATGTACACCGTGTTTCTAAAAAAAATTGAAACGACGGTTCCTGCCATGATCACCGTGCGACCAATTTAAACCTAGTTTACTTACACATTGTTCGTAATATGCACAGCGATTCTTGCAGCAGCCCAACTGAATCTAGTGAAATCTAGTAAACCCTCTCTTTTATCATTTTTACTTAATTTCTAGTTATTTTCTAATTTTACCACCCCACGGTCATTTGTACAGATAAGCTGTACCACTATCAACACATCTGATTGTATATACCAACGTAAAATTGTGTCAAAATAACATTGGCCAAAAATTTCGAGGAAATAAAAAGGGATTTCAATAGATCCCGACATTTTCTACTCGTTCGCTTCACTTCTTCGTGCCGCGTTTCTCAAATTAAGCCCCTGATCTCGCTTTTACTGCTTCGTTCAAAAAATGAGACTAGACTTAATGAACAAGAAAAGCTCTCTTCTGCTAGCCTGGCGGTAGACTTTACACTAGAGTGCGCTCCTTGAACACTATCGGCAATAAGGATAAACGACAAATCTTCCCGGTCTTTCAATTTACGAAGGAATTGTATATCTACGAATGCGCAAATGCACAGCAAAAGACCTGAAAGATGCGGGCAGATAAATGAACTCCGTGTGCTCACGGATGCCGTATGCCAACGATGCAGTTTGTGGCTGAATCTTACGAGCAATTGCAACTTTGTATAATTTTTAAAGAGTGTCTCGTAACTAGTTTTTAGTAAAGGTAAAAAATTAAAAAATAATAAGAATAAAAAAAAAGTAAAAAAATTTACAGATGGATTCCTGCCTTGATAATGAATCTAAAATATTCAAGATCAATAGCAATAGATATGGAGGTATGCGGTATCAAAGTTTGCCTTTTTTTCAATATTTCTTAATTATTTTTGCAAAAAGATTAACTATTATTACAGTAACTGATGTATGTCGATTATGAAAAATTCATTCGCTTTATTACAAATTAAGAAACCTCAAAATTCAAAAATAGATTTTTCACAAGTTTCCCGTAGGTACTGTACAATCGGGTATAACTTCTTTAAATTTTAGGCAGCATTTTAAGGTCGGATTTGCACCAGTGCTCATAGAGGACCCTTGAAATAAACTATATATTTAAATTATATTTATAATATATATATATACTTGTAAAATTTGTGCTATTGACGGGTGGAGTACAATGTTAAAAGGGATGTTCCTTGGACATCCCGCGTCTCTGGGTCCTGACAAAGGGTTTTCAGAGAATGCCTTATCGAAACACATAGTGATTACACGTCTTTTCAGGCCGGCAGTTCAGCGCTATATGAAATCTTTGCTTCTTTACTATATAATGTTTCTCTTTGGGTAATTCCGCCGGTTTTTGCGTGGGTTCGAATTTTCGCTATGGTGTTTACAGTGTTTACACCATTGAAAAGATCGGCCTCAAAAGTTACAGTAGAACTTGATCGAACGATAGAAGGATCTCAACTTGGAGATTAATATCTATCTTTAATGTTATGTGAATGGTCGAAAAGTTTGCTCACAAATGTAATAGTTTAATTTTTCTCTTCTTTGACTTTATCAAACGATAAAATTATAAACAAGATGAATTATAATTTAAAAATATGTTATTTTACTTTGTATAATAGAGCTGTTCGGCGAAAAAAATTACCTTCCCCGCCACGCGCCCCCCTGACCTACCCAATTAGATTGATAAATGTTGTATTTAAGTTAGTTATTATCTATACCTGATGATGAGAGGGACTGCTCCTCTCGAAACTATAGTTGTAATTTATTAACTCATAATGTGTGTGTATTACAAAGTAAAGTAAAACACATTTTTACTATAATGTTGCACCACGAAATATCTGCCAAATCTTTCAATGACATTAAGATGAATTATATTTAACATGAACCTTTTCAGTTAAAGGCTTGTCCAGTCCACTGGATTGTAAAAAAGGGAAGCGACTCAACCGCTCGAGCCAGGTAAGAGCGAGTAGCGGCTTTACAAAGTTAAACAGTTTAATAAGGCGGGAGTCACGTATGTTACCGAGCCACCTAATCTACCTTCGGTGCTTAAACTATGAATACGCCGAATGAAGGCTATATGCTAACTTAATTCAGGAGTTAGCGAGTAGTTTTCCGGGCGGCAACTTTCTTTATATCCAAAGTTTCTTCCCCTATATGTGCTGGCATGGTATTTTAATCAACATTATCAAAATTAAGCGTCCTCACCGCCACAGCTTTTTATAGTCGCTGAAAGTGGCCGTGACCGCAAATATCCAGCAGTTAAAACTAACCTTTCAACACGTACAAGTTAGAGGGAAACTTAACTACGTTTGAGGAGACATTCAATAAAATTATTCTTGATATCTTATATAGCTCGCACGGTAAAATCTGGCGCAAACTCAGTACGCGCACATGCGCATTCTTTGTATACAGCATGATTCAATTCTTCTTCTTCTTCTTCAGCAGCCTCTTGGGACTCGGAAGTTCACGACCGCAGTCCAATAGAGCGCCATCTGTCCCTAGACGTTGCGGCTTTGCGGTACAGATTTCTGGGCACTCCCTATGTCTTGACATTATTTACCCATCTCTTTAGTCTTTCCCTCAATCTCGATCATGATGGTTTTGTGCGTGTTACGGGATTAACTGCACTCTTTATGTCACTCTCATGTCCCGCCCACTGCAACCTTCTTATTTTAACTTTCCTTAGGATATCTAGGATGGTACCTGCACCGTTCCCGATGCTTCCACTTATTTAATTGAATTAGGGATGAGAAATCTTAAAAAGTCAAAGTAAAATTATCAGCATTCTCATGACAAGGAGGCAATAGGAGCGGCGCGGCGTCGATAATTGCAAATGTCATCAACAAGAAAGCAAAATGAAAGATTCACATTATCTCAGTTTTCATACGTAAACAATGCGCACACTGAGTGGCGACGAATCGAAACGAGTATAACTGTAAAATGATTATAACAAAAACGTTTTTGAATAGTCTCTGTCACGTTTTTAGCTAAATATGCATACTAGTGAGACGTCACGCTCACAACATGGCAGCGCGCGGGGCCTGTATTTATATATATAATATATGTGCATACTCACACTCGCATCTTTTGAATATGTAGTTCGAGCTCCCTTTCACCATATACAGGGTTATTTGTAAAACATTATTAACCTCGCAGGACTATACTCCTGTCTTGATTATGAGTCGAAAATGTTCAAGCTATAATGACCTAATATCAATAGTTATGGAGATATGTGACATCAAAGTTTGAATTTTTTTTCAATATTTCTGACTTATTTTTTGTAAAACATTGGACTATTATTAAAGTAACTAATATAAATTACGAAAAATTTATTCGTTTCAATACAAGTTAAATAAAATGATTAAAACCCTAAAAAAATTTCAATTGGAATGTACTCCAATTGGAATTCATATGTTTTTATTTTTTTATTTGACTTGTATTAAAGGGAATGAATTTTTCATACTCGATATAAGTTACAGTAATGATAGTCCAACGTTTTACAAAAAATAAGTCAGAAATATTGAAAAAAAATGCAAACTTTGATGTCGCATATCTCCTTAACTATTGATATTAGGTCATAATAGCTTGAACATTTTCGACACATAATCAGAACAGGAGTATAGTCCTGCGAGGTTATTAATGTTTTCCAAATAACCCTGTATATAACTACTCATAGTTCTGCAACACCAAATTTTCTTTGGTGTTGCAGAAAAGATTAAACACATCATATATAGTATATATCTACATAGGATGGGCTTAAAGGTCATCGAGTATATGTAAATGTAAATACGCTCTGGTAATATTTCAGTCCTTCAATGGTAAATAAATATAGACGATTTGTTCACAATTTTATACTTAACCAGACTGCTACGTGGCTTACACATTTTAGGCGATTGTTTAATCTCTATTTCTAAACAGTGAGATATTTTTTTATATAAAATATATTCAATTTTATATAGATTGTAACAGAGCTAGTCCACAATACTTTACAGGTGGATTCCTGCCTTGATTATGAGTCGAAAATGTTCATGCAATTATGACCTAATATCAATAGTTAAGGAGATAAGCGACATCAAAATTTGCATTTTTTTTTCAATATTTCTGACTTAATTTTTGCAAAACGTTGGACTATCATTACAGTAACTTATAACTAATATGAAAAATTCATTCTCTTTAATACAAGTCAAATAAAATGATAAAAACCTCTCAATTTCAATTGGAAAACATTCCAACTGGAATTTTTCAGGTTTTTTTATTATTTTATTTAAATCTCATTGAAACGAATGAATTTTTCGTAATCGATGTAAGATACTGTAATGATACTTCAACGTTTAGTAAAAAATAAGTAAGAAATATTTTTAAAAAATGCAAACTTTGATATTGCATAACTCCATAACTATTGGTCATGGTTGCTTAAACATTTTCGACTCATAATCAAGGCAGGAATCCACCTGTAAAGTATTGTGGACTAGCTCTGTTACACCCTGTATAAAATAAGAATTTTATATAAAATAGACATTGAATCGGTGTTTAGAAAGGCACAGGCAAACATAAATATATTTATATGAAAGTGTATTCTAAGAACACAGTTACTTGATTTTGTCCCCAGAGGGTTGATCAATTAATTATGGAAAAATTATAGAAGTCTCTCAGAAACGAAGCTTACTTATATAAGAGAAAAGTGAATGGAAGTCTCTTATACGATGGGCTCAGGGCTCACAACCTGTATGAGCTGGCTTAAGTGATCACTCTACACAATGCAACGTTCACAATTCCATCGTAAGAACATCCACACATCAAATTTTTTGAAAGTTCTATATATATGTTCGAATCAAGATTATTTAATATAATATAACAATGGTCTCTGCTAGAGACATCTGTTGACTTTTTTCTCATCAACAAGTTAGTATATATAGCTTTCGTAACTGGATAGATACCTCTATATTTTATTTTTTAAAACGAGTTTTTAACAATATTCCTTTTAACGTATACATGGTGTTCTAGGAGATATGTTAAATAATTCGAAAGATGGTAGGTAGTCCAAAATACTTTACAGAAATATTCAAGCAAAAATGCCCTTAATTCAATTCAATTCAATTCAATTCAATTCAATTCAATTTATTTCACGATAATATGTACATGACAAACAAAATGTTTAAGGCATACATATTAGGAAGTATATATCAAAAATGAAAATATTTAATAAATTAAAAATAACATAAAATCTGGTCAAAGGTGTAGGAGAATCCCGCTTCGGAAAACCCCCTCAGACACATGGAATATATCAATACCCAAAGCAATTTTGTTCAGCATAGCTGTGGCTCTTCCAACAGGCATAACCATCGGCAGGTTGGTCCTGTATATTGGAATGTGAAACAATCTATGCTGACGATGTCTAGTGTAATTATCAGGAACATACAAACCAATGCTCTGCATAATTTCAGGATTATCGATCATACCGCGCAACAATCGATAAAAATGTGTAATCAAATACACATTCCTTCTAGTCTCTAAACTATTGTAGCCAAGCATACCCTGGAGAAACTCGGTTGGGTAAAGCCAAGGATAATGCCCGTACTCTCTCATGTAGAGATATCTCAGAAACTTCTTTTGAACTTTCTCCACCATAAGAGAGTACTTGCCCTCATGTGGCCCCCAGATCATCGAGCCACTCTCGAGTCTACTCCGCACCAAGGAGTTGTAAAGAGTTCTGAGTACGCGGGTATTCTCGAAAACCAATATCAATAGTTATAATAATTTGTATTTGTTTTCAATATTTCTGACATATTTTCTATTAAACGTTGAACTATGAATATATCATAATATTATTGGGTATTGAGGGACAATATTGTAGCAAAGAAAATAGAGACCATCTAAAAATACATGATGTATATATTTTTAATTTAAGGGATAAATTAGGTACCATAGTTCCCAAACCGATTTTCTAACATGTGAGGAGACTTTATAAGTGACGATCTATTTGTCCACATATTTCATTTGCTTTCTTAACATTTACCATACCGTGATAAAAAAATATATCCGTACACGGTCATACTGTTAACTCGTGTTTTTTTTTGCATTTTTAATATTTTAAAATAGAATAAAATGCTTTCATTAACTAATGGCTTCAAAATTGTTAATACCAAGCATTCATTACAAATTTCAGGCATTAAGAATTTAAAAAGGACGAATAAAGTGAAACTAATATTTGATCTCTTTCTATCTTAAAAATGGTATTTTTTGCATTTGACATTTAAAGTGTCAATTTTACATGGAACTAATTTTAATAATATGTAGTTATTTTTAGTTGGGTTTGCTTTACATAACTGGTTTTCCACTACAGTTTAAGTGACTCGGCAGATCCTTGTTATTGCATGGCTAGAAAATAGTTACCATTAAGCCATGTATTCACTAGGGGACAAATTGTCCCTCAACAGCATGCGCGGCATAGAATCTACGTGACGTTGCAACGTCGTGCACTGTTCCGCGACGTCGCGCACAACATTGCACAACATAGCGCGGCATTTCTACGTGCCGTGCCAACGTTGCCATGCGCACGGTACCCGAGCGTACTCACTGCAACATTCTGCGGAGCGTCAGTACCACGTGGTATGTTTACAAGTGAATACGCATGCGCTGTATCTGTCAAGATGACAATGCGGGGAAACGAAATCGTTCTCGAACTCATCGAGCTGTATCGATCGAAGATCGCATAGAATGTCCGTCCTTCTTTCTCTTTGCAGTTAATAATTTCGCATTCTCCTCTTTTTTCTCCTCTTACTTTTCGATAAACTCATTAACATAAACAGATACGCGGCTATCATCATAACCTCATAGGGCGATATATTTCCGTGACGTCTGGAAAACAATAATTATTTGCAAAAAGGACCTTGTTTTTAATAATATTCAATTTACTACAGTAAAACCTCGTTAATTTGAAATTGCGACCCAAAAAAACATTTCGAATTGCGCGGAACCCCGTTTTCGCCAAATGTGATACTGCAGCTGTCATCCATAACCTCATCGGATGACATTTCCGCGACAAGATATGCGAGTCCCGGTGTGTGCACGTCAATTGACCGCGTCATTGTCCCCGAAACATGAGCGTAGATGTTGATGCGACATGTCGAGCGGAATGTTTCGCGATTTGTCCCCTAGTGAATACATGGCTTTACTTGCTCGTTGCTATCGTCGTAACCCAGAGATCAGAAAAAAGTGTTGATCTCCTCATAAAGCTGTCAAGCACTCGCTGACAAATGTTAGAAACGAGTGATGTTCGGAGAATGATCATTATTTCTGAATGGTGCTAATTTATTTGGAGGATAATCTTCAATTTGACGAAGGGGGAGAGGCATGGCGTTCGATAGGTGAGAATTTATTGCTTTAAGCGTTAAGCCAATAAGCTGATGCTCGGGGCAATAAGCGCCCCCGATAAGACCCCTGACAAACCTGTATGCTGTCGGTCTCCGCTTCATGATATTAATGTCTACGATCACCAGAGATTTATAGGACCTCTATCCATAACTAATCGCGAGAGATGTCCAGGGCAGGCTGTTAGTCGAGGTCAGCGTCACCACAAACTGCATTAGGGGCTGCACTATCTGATAACATTAAATTGATGGTGATTTGATAAAATCCCGACTGCTGTCCAGAAGCACCGAAATATTAGTATACTAAACGCTCATTAGACCAGGGTCACATATCTATCTGAGATATGGGTACTGACACTACTGACTAAGAGGAACGAGCGTGCAATGGAAGTTTCTGGAAAAAAAAAGATTGAGGCGCATCATAGATGGGACCAGAGATGTGACTTATCTAAGATAAAAGTATTTGAAATACAGATACAAGACGCAAAATACGTATTCTCATCTTGTATCTGAAATACTTTTTTTGAATATTCATCTTGTATCTTGTATTTAGATACATTCTTTTGGTATCTTAATATTTTGTAAATACTAAGATTGCTAAGATACTTTTTTTCCAATGATGTACCTATAATGAGACCTCATCGAAGAAATGCGAAGAAGAGCGACAAAATGTTTGAAGAACTGATTTTACTTAAGTCTCCATTAAAACCTTAAAAATATAATATTATATTTTGTCACATTTGCGCGATCAACGCGATTTATTCGTAAATAATTCACGTAAAAAAATAAACTTACTTTCAATAAAATGTATTTTCTTAAAAAAGGATTTAATCTTTAAAAAGTATTTGGAAGATACGTATTTTGTATCTAGTATTTCAGATACCATTCCAGAAAGTTATTTGTATCTGGTATTTGTAATGCTTAATTTTAAAGTATCTTGCATTTTGTATTACAGATACTTTGTATAGGGTATCCTGCACATCACTGGATGGATTCGAACTGTTCAGCATGCCGAATGAGTGAACTGTTCAGTTCGCTTTCATTAACAACTGTTGTTCAATTCAGTAGCCGAAAATTAAAAAAAAATGTAAACAAACATGAATAATTAACAATGAGACTTTCTGCTTTCCAGAAACACACATATTTTCTATCATAGTAGTTTTTGTAATTTCATACAAACAGTCATAATCCCATCTGAATTGTAAAAATAGCAAGCAATTAACAATTTTATTATAATATTTATACAACGAAACCGACCAGTAAATAAGGAGGGAGTCTCCGGGCTAGAAACCAACATATTTTCTATTTCAATGAACAAGTAGAGTTCTATACAAACTGTAGAAGTACCAAAGTAAAAGTAAAACATAGAAGTAGTAGTCAATCATGGATTGATTTGGCTAAGTAATCACTTTATACATGTAACACCTTGTATAAAGTGATCACTTAAAACAACATGGTTGTCTGTAATAAAAACAATGTTTCCATTTAATCTAGGAAGGGATGGATTGGATATCCAGGGGCGTCGCCTATATTACCCGCCGGGTCCTACAGAATAAGTATGCAAAATTTGGGTCAGGTCAGTTAAACGATGTAGATTTGTACAAAAAAATACCAGGGGAGGATGTGAAGTAAAGTGGGAGGGGAAAATGTCATCTCTGTTACCCGCCGCGTCCTAAAGAATAAATATGCAAAATTTGGGTCAGGTCGGACAAGCGGTGTAGATTTGTATAGAGAACAGACAGACATACATACAGACAGACCGACTTTGAGTTTTATAGATATAGATATTGATTAATTATGATCCCTCTGGAGATAAAATCCAGTAGGAACTGTGTTAATGAAAAAATTGAACATACTTAAAAAATTCTGCATAAATTAGGATTTTGATACGTGCAGTTATAAAATAATGGGAAAATTGTTAAGTTGCGATTAATGCTGTTTTATTCCTTCTAACCGTGTTGAATTTTTCAGACGTACAAAAAATACGCAAATGGAATTGTTAAATTCTGAACCGTTCACAATTTCACTTGCATATTTTTGGTGCCCACTGAAACATAAATGAATAATTAATAATGAGAATATCTCCGCGTTCACGGCCCGCATATTTTCAATTAAAATGGCTTCTTTGATTTACATACCGACTGTAGGAGTCCCGTGGGAATAGTAAATACCGGAACGGTAATGTTAAACACTTCAACAGTAAAATAACGTGTGAGAAAACATGTTAAGAATAAATAGGTACCCTCGGATCATGTTATACAATGTTAAAAGAACTCTTTATGTTGATCTTCAAACAGAGAGGACATTTTAATGTCATGGTATTTATTTTTAAAATCCTTACTTATTAGAAAAATTTATGCAAATCAACATGAGCGCTAACATGATAGGTACAAGAGTAAAAGATAGAATAAGACTGCCATTCGAGAATATGTCCAAATCTCAAAAAGCTTTGATATGCAGTGCGATGAAGATCTTTAATGAAATGCCAGGGAAAGTAAAAAATGAAGAAATATTTTATTTTAAGTATCAATGCAAAAATTGTATTTCATTACTATGATATACATTTAAGAAAAAAAAGTATCGTTGTTTGGATGGTGCTTTATTTATTTTTTTATTTAATATTCACGGAAGACCAACAGCACAACAAAGAAGCATAGAAAATATTAATATAATATAGATGGACAATTACAGGTCTCCACTTTAACATAAGAACAAATTTAACTAAAAAAACAAAAAAGAAATGTATTTAAGATTGATACGGGGACCTGGAGGTGAACGAAAATCCCGCACCTGTGGCCATTCCTTCGAAGAGATTTAACCCGGCCGAGTGGCTGCAAAACATCTGTGCTTTCCAAAGGAGCACATTTACGGCGAATTTCGCTATCGGAGACCAAGCAGTTCGGAAGGCTCCAGCAGTCCTCGCCTTCCTGGGAGGTGTCTGGGAGGTATTCCTGGCGAACCTAGAGAATCTGTCCACCACTGCAGTCGAGTGCTCTCCTGCTGGACCGAATCGGTACCAAGCCGAGCTCGCGTGAAGCTCGAGTCTCGTCGTGTGTTCACCTTCGAAACGTCTCTCCCCCATCGCTCTTGCCGTCGAGCTTTTCCGGCAAGAGCCTTCACCGAATCCGTGAACTGGGATCACCGAGAATCCCACCATAATATTGTATAGCCAGAAGCCTAAGTGCCTGCGTCAATTTTCTTATATATTTCTACCGCTTATATACCCTGTGTTTTTTTTTATTTAATTAAATTGTTGCGTTTAAGGCGGGCGCCACACTAGGTATTTCAAATCCGCAACCGAATTTAGCAGTCACATACAATATTCCGCGGTGGACCGCGCGGAAAATAAACACATGTACGGACAAACCGTCGAATGTGGCGCATTGCATTAAAAAAAAAACGAGACGCGACGTCGCCGATTTTACGTTGACGTAAGTTCCGCGGGCGGAGAACCAAACAGACACCGAAGCTTGCGTTTCGCCAGCGGATCGACGGATAATTCGCTCAGCGTGTTCGATAAGCGCATATTGTATAGAAAGAAATGTAGCGGCGTTCCGCGGCGTCATAGACGCGACGGAAGATGCGCCTAGTGTGGCGCCGGCCTAAGTGATCACTCTATACAATCCAACGTTCACCAATTCCATCGTAAGAACATCCACATATTATCAAATTTTTGAAAGTTGTGATTATGTTCCGAATCTGAAAACCTTTCATATATTTTAAAGGACTACGCTGGAAACGTGTAGGTCTTTTCATGAAATATGCGCATAGATTTCAAATCTAGTAATATAGTTTCTTTTTTGTTAAAGTGACTATTATTTTTATTTTCAGTTCAAACTAAAGAGGACTCTGCTCAGTTTCCTAGAAGAACTAATAATCTCTTAATTATTTTCTACCCTAAACCGTCATCCATCACTCGAACGAATCACCCAACGCATTTAATGTTAGTCCAGTCGAATTAGACGAAAAAAAGACCAAAAACCTGGAAAAATTCCCGAAAAGTTGTGTTTTGGAATTGACCTCGATATAATTGTTCCGAATAAAATGTAAAACATCTCCAGTGTGTGCTAAACTTTTTACACGGGGTCAAAAGTCACCAAATACGTTTTGTTTTTGTAAATATTTCGATAACGGTAAGTTTAAGTTTCATGGCAAAACTGTTTTCTAAAACATTGTAGCTTTTAAATTTTTCTATTAAAAGGATTAAGGTACTTTTTTAATATGAGTAACCGTTTTGGAGATACAGCGATTTGCAATTATTCATAGTGCACACTTCTAGTACGAGACGTCAGAATGCGGTGATCGGACGTTGAATACAACATAAAATATCGATGAATAGACTTGACATACATATTAGGTCCTTACATATGAAATTGGCGTTTAGTATGGGAGGAACATAAATCCGATTTTTTTTATTATAATATATTTATTTAATCAAAGTATGTACCATTGCTATCTATGCACTTTTGCCATCTCATAGGTAGTTCATCGATCCCTTTACTAAAAAAACCATTCGGACGGGAATCAATAAAATCTTTGAAGGCGGTTTGGACTGCCCCATCGGAGTTGAATTTTTTCCTTTGCAAGAAGTTATCCAAATTTCGAAAAAAATGGTAATCTGTTGGGGCAAGGTCCGGAGAGTACGGTGGATGTCTTAGACATTCCAACTGAAGCTCCTCTAATTTGGTAGCCGTCTGTTGTGCAGTGTGTGGTCTAGCGTTATCATGAAGCAGCAGTGGCCTAGAGCGATTAACCAGCCTCGGTTGTTTAGCAGCTAGCTTTTCCATCATGGTTTGCAGTTGCTGACAATAGACATCTGCCGTAATCGTCTGGCCAGATTTAAGAAAGCTGTAGTGAACGACACCAGCACTAGTCCACCAAACGCTCACAAGTAACTTTTTTGGAGTCAATTTTCGCTTGGGGCATGGTTTGGCTGGTTCGGCAGGGTTCAGCCATTGCGATGAGCGCTTCCGATTATCGTACAGGATCCACTTTTCATCACAGGTAATGATTCGATTTAAAATCCCTTCATTATTGTGCCGGTTGAGTAATGCAACGCAGCAGTCAACGCGCGTTTGTTGATTTGCTTCACTCAATTCGTGATGTACCCACCTTTCAAGCTTTTTCACCTTACCAATTTGCTTCAAGTGGATTAAAACAGTTTTATCACTAACACCGCAGCCTGCAGCTAACTCGGATGTGGTTTGCGATGGATCCGCTTCCACAATAGCCTTCAATTCTTCATTATCAACTTTGGTCTCCGGCCGTCCACGGGGCTTGTTCTGCAGGTCGAAATTTCCAGAACGAAAACGTTGGAACCAAAAACGCACTGTGTTTTCTTTTGCGGCACCGTCGCCATACACATCATTAATCCTTCAAGCCGTTTCTGCAGCACTGGTGCCACGGTGGAACTCGTACTCGTAAATAACGCGATATTTCAAGATTTTCATTTTGTAAACTGAGTGACGCAAAGTAAAAAACAATTGAGGAAAAAACAAATGAATTATAATTTTTAAAACACAAATACATGAGTAAGTAGCTGTGTAAATTTGGATTTGGAATTCCTAACCAAAGAGAAGATATTTGAGATCAAATTTGCCAGAACGGCAAAACGCCAATTTCATATGTAAGGACCTAATATATATGTTGAAATACGTCTTCTTTTTTTTCCGGGTGGTTGAATGTGCGTAATCAAATGCAGTATGATGGCTATCAACGACATGCACGACGAACACCGAACACCGACGTATACCTACGTCTCGTTTATTTCTAATTTTTATTTTCGTCTATTAAATGTTGGGATAAAGACCTTCGATCCCAATATTTCTATTTTCGGAATACAGCCAAGTGTAAAGCTGGTCTTCTTAGTATCACTCTACCTTAGGGTACGAACATGCCGAAGATGCTTCACTGCGGTACCTCGCGGTCGCGGTTTTAGCTCGCTACCTCGATGTCGATACTTGCTATTTACATGGATGGCGGTGTGAACATGTCGGTTCAGTCGCACTTCGATGACATTCAATTCACAGTATTTACCAAGTAAAAATCGAACGGAGGTGGCACTATGCTTTTAAATACCTAGAAGTTCGACATGCCATAGGATGTGTAAACAACACGATATCAGAGCGTATCATCCGAGAGTTACCTATAACCACTTCACTTAAAAAACCACTTTATAATTAAGATAAGACGAGCGAAGTTCATGATTGCCTGAGGAAAACCTGACAGCGCTAAAATCTAAGTTATCGGAATATTCTTCTCTGAAAAATATTAATATTTTGCATTTATTTTCAGTGTTTCATTTATATAGCCACTTGAAAGTAAAATGTATTCAAATGAAATGATCTGCAATGCAGGCAGCCTCTCTTCCAGCATCTGCTGGGGCAGCTAGTCCATGTGCATACTACATTTATTTATTTCAACAAGCCGTACACCTGTGAAAAATCACGGAACATAATTGAGGTATTATTTTTTATTTATTATTAAACAAACACAATAATTTCGCTTTCTCTCCATCCGTCCGTATATCTGTCTGTCTGTTTGTCCTTGTAACTTCGTGTATCGTCAGTGAATTCGAACGAAATGAAAAAGCTGAAAAAAAAACAAATTAAACGGTCGGAGATGGGACTTGAACCCCGGGCCAGTAAACCCGAACCGGCCGCTCTACGCCTCCTCCTTGGATCGCCAAAAAGATATTATAAATATATACTATGACTTAGCAAAGGCGCGAACCAATGTTCCGTCATTTTTGACGGGTTTCAGATAGTAAATATTTAAAATCCTGTCAAACTTCGAACGAAGAGGGCGTAAATTTATGGTTTGCGTCTTAGCTAAGCCCTGATCTTACAATGTGTAGTATATACAGTATACTTTTGGCGGGCCGTACAGAGGCGGCGGTAGTTATGTCGGTTAGTTGCCACGTTGCCGTCGACACGTCCGAGGTTCGAGTCTTTCTCCAGCTGTGTAATTTCATTTTAGCCGTGGATTCCAGGAATTTACGGGACAGACAGAGAATGAAATTATTATATTTAGATTAAAATAATATATACATTCCAGTTCTCCAGTTTTTAGTAACCATACTTATATAACGAAAGACCTTATTTATATAAATAAGCTCAGGGTGGATACAATATAAATATACATAATATATCAATAATATGTATATCTAAATATAATTTGCCAACTCCAAAAATAGCAATATTGCTGTTTCGGTATCTTGACAGTTATTATTATAATGCCGTCAATGTTAAACGTATAACGTTTTAGAGCTTTCTGATTGATTGAATTCATTATTTTAAAATCTGTCAAACGTCGAACGAAGGAGGCTTAAATTTATGGTTTACGTCTTAGCTAAGCCCTGCTCTTATTCACAATTGTGAATAACTAATAAGCCCTAAAACGTAAACAAACGTTAACTTTAGATAACTTAACGTTTATTTACGTTTTATGACTTTCTGGTTGATTAAATTCATTAATTTCAAACCTGTCAAACTTAAAACGTCAAAATTGGCGGCATTAAAATGTTATACAATAACTCTCAAGATACAAAAATATCAATTATACTATTTTCACAATACGGCCGAATAATTAAATATATAAAAAAATATATATTGATTATAGTATTTGTATAAATCTACTTATATTATTGATAAATTTCACTTACATGTTTCGGAAATACCTTTCCATCGTCAGGGCGTTTGTTATATGTATGTCAAAATATCAACAAAAAAATATATATTTTGACGATGGAAAGGTATTTCCTAAATATGTAGGTGAAATTTATCAAATAATATAAGTAGACTTATACAAATACTATAATCAATATTTTTTAAATGTCAATCTACAATGTTGCTGAATCAATTGAAAAAAAAAATTAAATATATACTCACACAGAAAATTCTGAAGTCGCAGCACTACCTATATATTTTTGGTTTGATCGCTACCTTTCTGGAAATTTCGAACACAACAACGAACCCAATAATGACGAATTGAAAGCTAAAGCGAAAGTGGATTCATCTCAAACCTCGTCAGAATTAGCAACATCCTTCAACGTAAGTTACAAAATGATATTGATTCATTTTCGTCAAATTGGGAAAATAAAGTAGCTCGCAAAGTGGGTACCTAACGTATAAACATACTGAAGGTTTGTATTTCAGTAGGTTCATTACTACTGAAGGAAAACAGCGACTCGCGTCGAGGCTTGCCTTAACTTATTGAGTTGGCACAAAATGAGGGAATTCTGAATCGGAATGGTTGGAAAGAGGGGGGCAGTCAAAAAATGTCCGAAACGCAAATTCAGTCAAAAGAAATTGCTTTTGACTGTATGGTGGACCCGTGCCGGCATTATTCGTTACAGCTTCTTGAGATCTGGTTTAATAATTACTGCAGAGGTATAGGTACTGTCAATAATTGAAAACGATGATAAGCTCGCTATCAAATAACCGGATTGTCAATTGCTCTTGTCTACTATTTTTCTATGACAACGCTCGTCCACAACCGTCATAAAATTACAGGAGCTTCGACTGGAAACTCTTGCATCACCCACCTCACCAGACCTTGCAACTACACTGGTTTCCATTTTTTTTCGAAATTCGGATAACTTTTTACAAGGGAAAAATTTTATCTCCGATGAGGCGGTGATAAATGCTTTTGAAGAATTCATCGATTGTCGATTCCCGTTCTCAGAATTTCTATTGCAAAGGTATAATAAAGACCTGGTAAATAAATATGCTTTAGATACTTTAATAAAAATTCTTTGTTTATATCGTAATTTATTTTAAATTATTTAAAAAAATCGTATATTGATAATTTTTTAATGAAGTTTCTTAAACCAGTTCAAGTAACTATTTTTTACTCTAAAAATGAGTTAGTACCTACTATTTTACTATCGTTTATATAATATTAACGTTTTATAACTTTTTTTACACGGAGTGTGTACATGTCACCTCAATATTTTTACTACACTTATTCAAACCAAGCTAGGCAAATGTGCCATAAGAATCAATTAATCATTAGGCGACTCGACTGCCATCAGACCAACAAGCATGTCAAAATAAAAGTGCCTATAAGTTATGACAAGCATCTTATTGGTAGGTAGGTACTTTTACTTTTCTTCCAACTCATTCATGTAGCTGTCGGGGGAATGGCTTAGCCAGATCTTAAACATTCTTATCGGCAAATCATTACCCACCCAAATAGTCGCACACATGAACATCTCATAGGAATAACTTTTTATTGTTAGCGAGTGATGATGACCGTAGACAGATTCTTATACGACTTCTATCCGAAATGTTCCTTCAGCTCAGATTTCTCTCCATTAAAATATCCGTGGAAGTTACAATCAACGATCAAATACCCATAAATAAAAAGCAATCCCACATTCGAAACTGTACTTTTATACCACCTTTAACTGAGAGATAGATAAAAGACAATATTATCATCTTAATGACTTTAAAATGTGAAATCAAGAATATTTGAGTAGGTAGGTACGCGTTAAAAAGGCCCCAATGATTTTCAATATGAAATATTTTTCCGCTGTAACCAGGACATTTAAACCTTTCGCGCGAAGATATATTGAAAATGTAATCACTTGGAGATCATTACACCCGGGACCTTACAGTTTATGGCTTCGCTAAATGCGACATGCAAATTATACGTTTGCCATTATTTATTTTCTTAAGCCAAGGTTACTTGTACCTACATTTAATTGAAAAATTTAAAATGTCAGAATGTTGTTTTTATAAGTTATAAAAGACTTCATTTTTTTACAATGGAAATAACACGTGCAGATTTATATATCATATATATATATATATATATATATATATATATATATATATATGATGGTGTGTGTGTGTTTATTTTTTTCATTTAATTAATTAATAATATAATTAATATTTTTTTACAATCATACGTAGACAATGTTTACAAATCAATATTTTTTGGGTGTACTCGTATATACCTCACCAAAAAGAATTATGATTCTTGTGTGTGGTGAGGTAGATATATAAGATACATTAAAACTATAGGTATTACTTGGGACAGAAATTCAAATGCTCCATGGTTTGATTTTTCTCACTGTTTTTGATGTGTAAACATCTTTGCTCAAGGTATTATGAGGAAAATTCAGTGTCTGGCCAGGCCGTCAGGCATAAGTCCCGTCGCGTTGAAGTGCCTGCGTATGTATGTGTAAAGAATTAACGCACATGCTACTTGCGCACTACTACACCACACGTATCGATGAGCTGTTACAAATAACGTAGTCATGTCTATGGTCTACACATATGTAGGTACAACTAGGGAATGCAATCCCGATCCCGCGAGATCGGGATCCCGAGAGATCTCGAGGCATTTTACGAGATCAATACCGAACCGAAAAATCGGACGAGATTATCGGGATTATCGGGATTGATCAGCACTTTTTATGTTTTGTATGTTTAAATGTATATGTCTATAGAGCTTTTAGTAAGTACTTAAAACTTAAGTTCATGTCACATTCAAATAATGAAAATAGCTTTGAATAATAGTTGCTGTATTTTATCAACCAAACATAGTAATAAAAACTACTACTAGTTAGTAGTTTTTACTCTACTACATTGACTGATTGATACTTGTAAAAACGCCTACAAAAACTTTAATGCAATGATTAATAATGAACATTTTATTAAAATTGCTGATATAAAAATGCAAGGCATTGTCGTTAATTGCTATTTAGCTCTATAAACAAAAAAAACACAAAAGTATTCGGGATCCCGATCCGTAGGGATCCCGCGGGTTTGAAAATTCTAATCTCGAGGGATCCCGAAAGGGCAATCCCGACTCGGGATTGCATTCCCTAGGTACAACACGCGCATCACGTAGTGAATAATTTAATTAATTCACCATGTAAAAATAATGGGTGATACGTGTACACACACGTGCATCAGAAAGGTAATTGTACGATTCTACAATACGCAATATAATTTTTAAATGCCTCTCTTCTTTATACTGTCCTTCACATCTTGCTGCTTCCTGCAATCATTTTAATGACGACAAATGAAATCACAATAAACTGGTTAAAAAGTCCGCAAACTTTTAATTATTCTGCCACTGGGATAGTGATATTTCGCTGATTGGATAATCTCTCGACATTGGGGGGTTGGAGAGTCCATTAAAAGATCTTTCTGCTTAGCGCTGACCTTTTATTGTATTGAAATCATGTTCTACTGACAACAGAATATCGTTTTCAATCTCAGATTGATTTTTATCGAATTAAATGCTTTTAATTCGAACACCTCCGATTTCACCGAATTCGCGATATGTCGATAGGTAGGTAGTTGTTGGTAAATAGATAGTGGTATGAAGGCCATGATGCGGCTAATATTGGCCGCATGTTATGTTTAACAAATAATTTATTATCAAAAATGGCGGTCACATTTTCCACACACGGCGGTCACAACTCGCAAATCAACCCATTATCGCAAACAAATACCCAATCAGATATTAACGTATTTTGTAATAATGTAATTTTGTTCTGGCGACGAACCTAGTGAAAAACTATAATTCGTGTAATCCTGCTTGAGTAGCGGATTGTGTCTTAACTGAATAATATATGTACGTATGTATATATAGGGTGTTTCAGACCTAGCCCACAATATTTCAGGGCGTTATACATTTTAAGAATATGAATCGAAAATATTTCAACTCTTTGTGAAAAATTCAACGATTGTATTTTTTAATTATATCTGACTTATTTTTTGTAAAACATTGAACAATCTTTAGTGAGGCATATTCATATATCGAATATTACCTACCTTTATAAATTTGAACCAGAAAAATTGTGCTTCAAATTCTTTTGTTGGATTTTTACGATTCTATTACATCGTTTAATTTATTTGAGATTTGGTTAAAATTACCGTCGTTAACAAAACTCAAAAACACAAAAAATATAATTTGTAATCTTCAGTTAAACATCGGAACTTTATTTACTTGAAACTCACGAGTAATTAACTAATAAAACGAATTCAGACTAAAATGTCCGAGTACTTAGAACATTTCATCCGCCGAATAAAATTAGGTACATTGGATTAAAAAAAAAATAGAGAATGGCATTATCGTAGGTAATTATAATATATACTTTCATATGTAGCAAATATTGCATTGAAAGAGACAACAAATCACATAATCAAGTAATCACGTAAAAAACTAACCCATAAAAACCAAGTTTTTATTATACTCCCTTTCTTTGTAAAATATAACAACAATTAAAGACGAATTAAAACATATAACATAACACTAAACTTACAGTAATTTAATATATATCTAAAATGTCAGATGTTTTGAGCTTTGATAAGACACAAAGACTTTGAAGATTAAATTCTAAAAACATTTGTCAGTCAATTTAGATTTTCGAAATTCGTAGTGAAGTACCTCTTATGTATAACGACGGAGTAATTCAAATTTAAAAAATATTCCGCGACGTTATCGGGCCGCCGTTGCTAGTAATCAAACTTTGGTAATGATTCCAATTTGAAAAAACCATTAAAATTTCTAAAAATCCGAAATTATACTATAATTATTAATTTTTTTTAACAGAAATTTGAAAGATATTCTTGATCGTCGCCATGAGTTTCAGCTCGATTAGATCTCGGGAAAAAGGTTTTAAATGGATCCAAAGTTTTTTCGTCAGACAAGAAGACAAGCAGACGCCACGAGTTAAAAGAAAGGGAGTAAAAATCAGGTAATTTGAAGTCACGCTGACTACATTAACATACTCATTCTTACAATAGTGTACGATACTCTGCTCCTTTTTCCCCGCCACTTTTTTTGCAACGTAGCATCGCGCCCGATCACAAAGAAGGTCCGTTCGATAACGAATGCAAGTGAGGCAATTACCTTACTTTTGAGTTGCCAAGATTTCACGCTTGTGACGTATCTACAGTTTATTATATGATTGGAGAATGGCGTGGTTTCCTGTATAAAGCTGTTGAATTCTAGAATGAATTCTGGACTTTGAATTAATGACTTAAAATAAATAAATAGGGTTAGATTAGGGTAGGTCGTGCTCTTCAGTAATCAAATGAAAAGACTTGCGTCGGGTAAGTTCAGTTAAAAAGAGATGGCTCATAAATCATTAGATATTCATATTCATAAATCGATGTAGTTATCTATAATAAAAAGTTGTTAAAAGTATAAAAGTTGTTAAGTATATACTTACATTACTTTTGTGAAATAGTTATTAAGTTTATATAATGTTTGATGTTCTCTTATACCAGCATACATTTGCTGCCAGGGGATTTGCCATTTTCATTGTTATTTTTTGTTATACTTGTAATTACCTTGTTTCTATGCGTCTAAAATGTTAATAATATAAATAAATATATTGAATTAAAATAACATTTAAGCATCGGTTTTATTAAACGTACGACTATAATTAGAGCATTAATATGAATGTCACCGAAACTGATTTGTACTATTTGTTACAGGCAGATAGAAAAACTTTTTTTTTATTAAAAAGAGATACGAATACTGAATGTATGTCCTAATCGCACTATTTTTCAAGCTAATCTTTAAGATTTAAATTTTTATTATTTAAGATTAATTAAATTTTTATTAAATGCGGTCACTAAGACGCTTGTGTGGAAAATCTTTGGTCGATAGAGTGGGGAATGAACAAATTAGACATGAATCCAATGCTGACTGTAGTGTGGTAGATAGAATAAAGAAAGTAGTGCTAAGATGGTTTAGTCATGTGGAACGTATGAACGAGGAGAGGATGGTTAAGAAAATATATGAGGCGAATGTTGAAAGCAACAGGAATAGACGGCGTCTGCGAAAGACCTGGCTCGATCAGATACCACAAGTATTTGAGGATGGTCCTGTTAAAAGCCGCAACAACCGTAAAACTTGTATGAGAAGATGTATGAATGTGGCCGAAGCAAAAGTGGTGTGCCAGGATAGAAGAGTGTGGCGTTCAATCCTCTTTGCCTACCCCTGCGGGGAAACATTTTCCGTCTCACACAAAGCTTCCTGAACTAACCGAATGGTATAATTTTGTGGTCTTCATGTTTATTGTTTATTCTAATCAATAAACGAAAGAACCAATCCATAGACAAGATTTTAATGTAATTTCTGATATCTATACTTCTCTTTTCTGTGGTTATCTGAAGCAGGGCCTGCGCACTCTATCCATAAAGTTTCGATTCCGTTATAATGGCATCAATTCTTTTATGGGAATTTTTTTAAATTTCATTTTTCGGCGGTTCTAATTTGGTGTCAGTACTTACCTACCCTTGCCAACTATTTTAACAATTATTGTAGTGGTATTAATGTTGGTTTCGCAAAATGTTCAAATTGGTTACACTGTTCACAAATATTCTGTGGTTCACAATTTGCGACGTGTTTGCGACGCCATTTTAATTTTTATCAAATATGTCTTTATTTTGTGGCGATTTTGCTTGTTTATTTTTTTACAATCCCGCTACCACGTCACCGCCTCCGACATTGACATCCTCTGATAATATGTTTGTTTCGATATGAAACTGAATATTGACATTTCACAAAGGATATCTGCTACAAAAACGAAATATTTTATCGTCCTTTTGAACTGTCATACTGAAACCGAAAATACACGTGAGTGATTGTATTTTATATTTATATTAATTATATTTGGAATGTTTTATTATAATTGTGTTTGAAAGTTTATTAGAAAAAGTTATTTTACAAAGGAAAACTAATTTACATAGGGTATAAAAGCGAAGGCAGCAATATCCAAAAAATTGTTTTGAATGTAGTCACAGAGGATTACTAATTTAAAATTAACCGAATTCTAGATTTTATGTATTATTTTATCCCTTCCAAAATCTTGTTTCCTATAAATTTACAGGCTATGTTTCCCATAAAATCTCAATACTGTTGACTCATTTGTCCAAGTTTTCCGTATGATTAAAATACAAAAAAAAATTATGGTTAATTATTATTACATCATTATCTTTGTATAACATGCATACAATTATTAATTAAGAGTTATTATTATTTCACTGCTGGTTTTAGAAAGAACAGAACTTCCCACTGACATGTGTAAATGATAAGTAAAATTATTATGTCTACAGATTCAAGTCCAAGGAGATGAATATTGGTGTGACGGATGAATATCTCAATGGAATCCTCAGAACCCAGCTCCAGCAAAGGAGATGAGGGTAAGAATATACAACTATAATCTATAACTAAATATTTTTTAAACAATGATTGCTTGTGTTGTATTTTTTTTAATACACAATACATACATTAATAAATGTTTACAACATGAATAAAATAAATTTAAAAAACAGTACTATAAAATATTAAACTAAGTAATTTAATTTAGTTAAAGTATGTTTATGTTAATAAAATTTAATTAAAGATGGACACACTCTCCCACACTTGTTAATTTAATTTAATTGTTAATACCCATTAATTTAATTTAATTGTTAATACCCATTAATTCAATTTAATTGTTAATAAAATTTAGTTAAAAATGGACACACTCATCTGTCATTTTCCAGCGTTGTCAAATTTAACAGATTGTATTATTTTTAAGGTTAAAATCAAGAAGAAGAAGAAAGAAAGCGTTGCTGCCTAACCGGTCTGTAGCAGCATTCTTAAAAATCCATGCAGATGTAAGCATCGACAAAGAGGCTTCACAGACAGTGGACTTTGTAAAATATTATTAGAAATGTAAAAATAATGTGCATAATAATATCGAACCATGAGTACTTTAGTGTATTAAGTGAAAAATGCAGTTTTGAGATATCGGCGTTAGATGTTATAAATTTCTTTATCAAATTGATTTTCAATTATTTGTTTTAGAATTTTTTGAATATTGCAAGGATTTGGATTGCCTCACATGCACCCATCGATAAACCTTATATTTGCTTATAAGGTTTATCAATGGGTACAGCATAATATAACTATTTTATTATATTTTGATTGAGACAAGGTTTTATAAAAGAGATAAATCATTTAGACCTTCCGACAAATCTGGTGTTTTTAGTATATCTAAAATTAGTGTTTTGCTTTCCTGAATGGGAACATTAATGAATGATCTTGCAATATCAAATGATACTAACTTTTCATTCAATATCTTTTAAGGTATTGACTACATGAAATTTTAATTGTATACTTTGGTTTAAATACGTTGGAGTTATTTAATATTTTTGTAATGATTGAAGTTATTTTGAATGTTGGGGAATTGCATTACATTGGGATACTGCTGATCTGATGGGGCTGTTTCCATTGTGAATTTTGAGAAAGCCGTATAATTTTGCGATCATTAACACTGTTTGCCTTTTTTCCTTACAAATTAAACTTATGGAAGTTATTGTCCGATCGTCCTGATGAAGAGATAATACAGTATCGAAATCATTAGACGTTTAAAAAAAATATGTGTGGTTTTTAACGCTATAAGCATAAAAAATATTAAATCATTTGTTCTACTTTTTTAGTTTCAAACCGCTTGATCTTACTGACCGGTTATATTATTTGCAATGCATTGTAAATAATGTCTTATTGATATCTGTTCTTGTATACGCTTATTTAATTGAAAATAATTATTCTGAACATTGAAGTGTAAAATGACAATTGAAAAGAATACTTTTTTGTTGTGTATCCAGAATAATTATTATGTATGTGTAATGTATATGTATGTAAGAATCGTTGAAAATACTGTCAACCCATTAGAATGTACTCTGTTTATCATATCTTCACACTTTTGATCATTTAGATGATATTCCTAACCTTTTTTTATTATTTTAAAAATTTATTCTTTAAATAGGAAATATAATAATTTTATATTTCTTCATATATACAGCATTACATATAATTATTTAAAATTTTATTCTAACTAAAGTATCACATATTTTTTTAGTTTCCTCTTAAAGTTGTTATATTATTTACATCTCTAATGTCCCTGGTAGTTTTATGTATAGTTTCGTTGTAGTAGTAGTTTTATATATAGCACTGTGCATGATTAAAATTTGTGATTTTTTTTAATGTAATCTTTTCATCTTCTCTTGTGCAGTGGTCATGTTTGTGTTTGTTTTTTCTTAATACTTCAAAGATGTTGTATCCATTATTAATTTTATACATAAGTAGAAATAGAATTAAATTTAATTATTTGTCTATTATTGGTAAACTTTCTAGCACCACTTTAATTCTTGTGTATTGATTTATTTTTAGTATAATTCTTAATGCTTTCTTTTCGAGTATTGTTATTTTTTCAATTCTTCTTCAACCCAGAAATAGTATACTGCCGCAGTAGTTGATGCGGGGGACAATTATTGCGTTAGATGATATATTTTTGCACAATTCTGTTTTGATCTCTTCTGATTCTTTCCAAGGGTGAAATTCATTTTGCTATTTTTTGTTACATATTTTGTGTTCAATGTAAAGTTTAGTTTATGATTTATAATTGCTCCCAAATATTTTATATCGAATTAGGTAGGAATTTATTGCAATGTTTTTTTTAAATCAATATTCGTTGAATTTTTCCTTTGTATATTTGTACTTAAAACAATCATTCTGAATCTAAAAAATATATTATTTGAATGTTACATTTTTTTATCACATCACTTAAATAATATTAGTAATATTATTAACAGGCAATGAAAATTAACTACCACATGAATACGAAGTGTAATCTTATTTTGTATAATCATCGCAAATCATTGATTTCCTTTACCTATTAAAATGGTAGCTTGTGGTGTAAATTATTTACCGATCAATTTTACATTTTATTTTCTAAAATATTAATAATTACAAAATATATAATATTGAATTTTTATTTTCTTTGCGAGTTTTGGTATTTAAAAAAATATTAATTCTATGTTTTTGAATTGAATGAATTTTAAATATGAACATTGTTTTTAAAACAAAATCATTTATTTTAATCTGAAATTATGTTCATTATGTAAACATATTCCTGCTCTAAACATGAGATTTTTCTTTTACAGAAAGGTAGTGTGTAAAATTTAAAAAATATTCTGTAACAATATTGACTAATTTAAAAATAATTGTCAGTTTTCTTTGCCAATTCTTTTTCTGACTCTTATTATAGAATTGACGGATAATACATTTTTAATTAAATGTACCATCTTTTATTGTTAAACCTTATTTTCATTTTCAGAAACAAACAGCCGTATTCTGAAATTTGTAATATTGCTATTTCTGTATCTTGACAGTTATTTTATAACATTGTAATGCAGTTAATTTTGACATTTTAAGTTTGACAGATTAGAAATTAATGAATTCAATCAATCAGAAAGCTCTAAAACGTAAATAAACGAAAGTAAAATAAGTTATTCATAATATGTGAATAACTTAGCGTTTGTTTACGTTTTAGAGCTTATCTGATTATTTGAATTCGTTAATTTCAAACCTGTCAAACTTAAAACGTTAAAATTAACAGCATTATAATGTTATACAATAACTGTCAAGATACAGAAATAGCAATATTGCTATTTTCAGAATACGGTCTAAATATTCATTTAATTGAAATAAATAAATAAATAAAGAAAAAAAGGACAAATATATAAATAAATAATAATATCTCCCATAGTCGCAAGATGTCACTTTGCAAATAACAGTTGCCATTCTATTTTGGTCTATATTCTGTGATCTGAAGTTATCTGTCGAAGTCAAAATATAAATAATTATTCCTGTCAGTTTATAAGTGATTCATAATATATAAATCGATGTTTTACCCACGAAAACAAAA
>JADDOH010008173.1:0-44109 GCA_016648135.1 Agrypnia vestita
ACACAAGTTGAAGGAAGAAGTCAATGCATCTAATGAACAATTGGATTTTTTCCGTACACTTTTTAAAGAAAAATCTGATGCCATTGAATTGTCCATGAATAAATTGGATAAAATACCTGATGGTCAATTGACTGTGCAATTCGATAATATAACGAGAGATTTGCGGGACCTGCAAAAATATCTGGCTGCATCTAGTTTATTCTTAAAGGATTACAATATAAAAATGTCTCAAGATATAATTCAAAACTTGCAGGCGAGATATTCCGACTTAGAAAATGTGCATTTTCCCAAAAAGAAATTTGGATTTCGCAACAAAAAAGGATTGAAGAAAGGCCATGACATACTGCACTCGCGTGATGAAATTGATAGTAATAATAAAGTATCAGGTAAAAAAAATTGGGACGTAGTTACTTGCGGCTTTACAAATATTGCAAAACAACATCTTTCTCTTCACGGAGAGGAGGTTTTCAAGAAAGACGTGTCTTTAAGCTATCTCTCAGATTGTGTAGTAGTTATCAAAGGTTCCCCAGCTACGTTGCATTTAGATAACTTGACAAACTGTGTTATTCTGTGCGGTCCTGTTAGCACGTCCATCTTTGTTGACAAATGCATCGATTGCACCATGGCTTTAGCCTGTCAACAATTGAGATTCCACTCGTCATCCAGTTGTGATGTTTATTTACACGTGACTAGCAAGGCTATTATAGAGGATTGCAACAACATCGGGGTTGCACCCTTCAATTACACGTACGATGGCCTTGAGGAAGATTTTGCCTTGGCGCCTCTGGACTTAAATGTCAATAACTGGAATAAACTGGACGACTTTAACTGGCTGGCTAGTGATGTTTCATCGCCTAATTGGCGAGTGTTGGAAGAGAAATTGAGAATTCCTGTTTGGGACATCTATATCAGATTATTTTTAAATAATGAATAATTTTTTTATTCCTCGAGCTTGAGATAAAATTTGGCTTGCATAAAGACATTAATACACTTGATTAATATAAATTCTTTAACAGTTTAGTATTTCTATAAAGAATGTGTAAATAATTCACTGCAATTTTTTTCATCGCCAATAATCTTATAATTGTATCAATATGGCTTTATTAATATAACTTATTTACAAACATGCTGTGAAATATATATTTTAGTAGTTCTTCATATTTGTTATTTTTTTACTACAATTGTAATATAATAATGAAATACCTAGATAGAAATATCTGGATGGATTCAATAGGTAAACATTTTCCTGTTAATTATACATATTAGGTTGGTGGATAAGCGACTTTGGCAAATACATAATTGAATAATTATAAACTTTTGTGTTTTTAACATTGTCTTATTCATAATGGGCGGGAATTTGAAATATTGTAGAAATTATTTACATTATTATTGATTTTTGTAAAGGCAAATTATCTATTATATTATTGTCCCCAAGCACCCAAAAATAATTATCATTTTATAAAAAATTTGAAAAGACTCGTTTCATTGATACACATATAGATGAAAGACTAATTTTGCACTGAATAATCGTCAAATCGGTATAACCTTGCTAGTGTCAAATGGTCGATAATTGATTAATCTCTGTTACAGCAGAACCTCGTTAATTTGAAATTTAAGATACCCAAAAAAAACATTTTGAGTTGTGCGGAACCCCATTAATTCAAAATTCAAGGTACAAAAAAAAAAATCGCAACATGATTGTGAAAAATCAGAAAACTTGATAAAAAAGGCATTAATTTTGTGAAAAAAAGTTTGTACCTATTTTTGCATATTTTAAGGAATAATTTCAAAAACGCAATATGTATTATACTAGTACAAAGATCACAACATTTCTATTAGATACTAAAGTAGTTGATATTGACATATTTGATGTTCTCGCTTGCGAAATAAATTGTAATATTTTTTCAATTTTGTCAATTTCAAAGAAAATTCGAATCATGTTAATTAAAATGGAGTGATTTATGGTGCAAGGGGCTAAAAATTATTTCGAATTACCGGGGTTTTCGAATTATCGGGGTTAATCTATTATGAAATAAATATTATAGGACTTACGAGTTGAAAAAATTTTGAATCGTGGGGAAGTTTAGATTAATGGGAATAATGGAAATATCATCTTTATTATCATGTTATTCGATACATTATGAAATTATACAGTTGTATAACGCTTGGTTCTGTGTTATTTTTTGTGGTTTACTTGTTTTATAAATTATAGCTTTGGATGTATGTACCATTTTGGCTATTGTGGGTTCTTTTTAAGTTGAGATTTTAAAACAAATGGTCCATCATTTCATATCCTCACTATAATTACTATTGATACAGTTGTGGTAATAGATCCTGCAGTGTCAGCCATAAATATTAGATTGCCTAAAACCTTTCGCACACTGATCATGCTTACTATAAAATTAATTGACAGATTTTTATAATTTATATTAGGAAAGAAACATGTTCGATCTGTGACGGAAAACAAATGTTTGTTCTTCAGGAACTTCGTGTACATCCAGGGAAATTATTTGAAATTTAGACATGTCTTACAAAGAGATGAAGAATTAGATCTCAATCTCCAATAAGATGGATAGAAAATGTTCGAGAAATGACCAGAGCTCATAAAAATAGATAAGTATGAAAATATAGGTTTTTATCAGGATAAAATGCGTGACCATAACTGTTTGGTATTATGTAGAGTGACATTACTTTTTTCTTGGGAACGAAAAACATACATAATTTATAATGTATATCTGTGTAGCAAGGCCTACTTAAGAATGTTATTTTTGAATAACTTTTTTAAATTAATCAAGTCTGATTAAGCAATAAAAATTATAGACCATTTAATTAACTCTTGAATGTTTATTATGGAAATTAATACACGTCAATTGGTCTCAAATATGATTTAATCATATTTTTCGTTAGATTTTGCCATATTTTTGGGATAATTTGTTTGATTTCTTGACCGGGTACCGTCTTTCAGTTGTTAAATTGTTGGGTAATTATTGTAGATCCTTTAATGATCCTGTAATTGAATCAATTGAATAAGGCGGCCAATTGACAACACCAAACTTTGATATTATGTGGTTGGGAAATGCATTGCGCAGAATTTGTATTGTAGCACAAGCTGTATGCTGTATGACATGGTCCTGTTGAAAACACATATGCTATCAACTTTTATTGATGAATTTCAGTTTAAAAAAGTTTTACAACATCGCACAATTCTTCGGAAAGTTCTTGTGCGAGACTTCAAACTGATGTATCTGGACCATCGCCAACTCTTTCCCTTATCATTTTTTAGTGATGTGTCAGCAGTATGACTTCTGCTAGACTAGACTCGCACTGTAAGTGTTGTAATGCACCATATTTTGATTAGACAAAATTGTATATTGGGCTTGTGGAGACTATCGTTTAAAGCAAAAAAAAGAATGAGTTATATGTGTGCGTTCACAACGAAGGATCCATTTTGATAAAACCTCTTTTCATTTAAAATGTTTCAAAGTAAAAAGTTCATTTAATTAAAAATTTATTATGACTTTGATTTAAAACGATATTAAAAAAATACACTCGGTATTTATATATTTAGTGCATAGATAATACATTCAATTAATGAAGGATGCAGGAAATGTTTTACATCTTATCAAGACTAATCCTTTAGCGCGCAGATGAGTTATTTATATTTTTATTCTGAAGCAATAATGATCACATTGGAATACAAATGAATGGTTCACTTCAAAATGTTGCTGAATGGATTCATTTTGAGTAAAGCTCGGGATATTATGGCGATCATCTGGCAATGAAATTCACCACTTTTTCATTTACACTTTTGCCCTTTTTTATCACATTTTTGTATGGAAAGACATTAAATTAAAATTCATTCATCAGGTTTAGTGAATTTTGCTCACATCACCAGACGATCTTCTTTTGGTTTCTGTAGATTTTCAAACTCTACCTATCACTGAATGTATTTAAATTAGATAATAAATTAGAATATAATAAATGATAATTTGTTCCCGATATGGTCACGCCTATTTGAGGATATTAAACATATAGGTCAACAGCCTAGAGGTTTTATATGACTCTTGCGAAAAAAGACATAAAATTAAAATTCATTCATCAGGTTTAGTGAATTTTGCTCACATCACCAGACGATCGTCTTTTGGATTCTGTAGATTTTCAAAATCTACCTATCTCTGAATGTATTTAAATTAGATAATAAATTAGAATATAATAGATGATAATTTGTTCCCGATATGATCACGCCTGTTTGAGGATATTAAACATATAGGTCAACAGCCTGGAGGTTTCATATGACTCTTGCGAAAAAATATATTCCCCTTTCATTTTCTCTACCATTGGCTCCATATAACAGAAAAAGGTAGACGATAACAGAATGATATGATCACACCAAAGTTCATCCCGGTAACACTATACTAAAATCTTTCATAGAATCCAAGAATAATGATCGTAATCCCTCGTTTATCGTTGTTAATCCATTCCAGACTACCGCGATAAGTGAATATCTGCAATGTAGGATTCTTTGTTAATAAATTGAATATTTTTGCAGTCAGAGCAAAGAAAACATATTTACGACACTTTAATAATGGTATTAATATTCTGGACATGAAATAAAACCCCTCTAGTCACCATTATACCAGTATGTATTAACTATTATTACATACATATGTAATTATGGGTAAAAATACCAGTAAAACTTCAATCAATCATACTTTATATGAAACTCACCCTTCCAAAATGTATGGAATGTCAGAGCGCCGATAAGGTTAAAATTTTGGTTGCAAGGCAAAAAGTACGTCCTTTCAAGGATGTTGACTAAGTGACTCACTACATTTGGAATGTTTCCAGAAATATTTTAAAACAATGGGTGGAGACTTTGTAAAAGTGGTAAAATATGTAACTATTCTGGAGTGGCGGGGATTGAGCATTTGTATGGGTGTTGACAAAATTATTTTAATATGTAATTAATGATCTATAATATGAATTCTGAAATGCACCAATAACTTAAAAATATAACTTATGCAAAAAGTCATACATATGACAAACTTTGAAAAAATCGCTATAGAGTGAAGCCACGAAAGTCGAAGTGCGAAGTGGCGAGGGATTACGGTAAACGATATTTGATGTTGTCAAATTGACATAATTAGAAATTGTGATGTTTTAGAGATTTCAATGTAGAAATAATAAAGGATAACATTCATTTAATAATCTGTATAACATTGAAACAGAAACGATTTTACGAAAATGTTTTTAAAATTATATTTCGTAGATATTTTCACGTTTATTTATTGTTTAAGACTCTGAGACTGACTAGGTATATGGAAAATATACTAAAAACAATAGTTAATAATTTTGTGAAAAAACCAAAGTGAAACTTATATATTGAGTGAGTTAGCAATATAAAACTGTAGGTAATTCATAAAGTAAAAATAGACAAAATTAATAATAAGTACTCGTAGTATATAAAAAAGAGCATAATAATAAGAATTAAATATTTCAAAACAATTTATTACAAATAAAAAGGACCTACGATAATAAGTGCTTCACAGAGATGGCATGGCCGAGCCAAGTCAACGAGATTGCCAACCAGCAAGGCGATGATTCTGCGCTCGCACAGTGGCTACTGTCGCATTTCTGGCATGTTATTCCGCCGCGGTGATCGGAGATCGAAGTCACTACCGTAGAAGAAGAAGGCATCGTCGGACCTCCCTCACCTGTCGCAGACCGCATCGAACCTGAGACGCATGAAGAAGAAACTGATAATATCGGGCCACCTGCTTCCAGCGACGGATAGCGCTGAGAAAATATCTTTGAGGCCGCAGATCGCGTCACCCCAGTTCTATCTTGTCGTAAGGTCAAAACAACAGTTTTGAGAAAAAGGTGTTCAAAGTTTGAAATCGATTTTCCAACTACAGGAAACAATATTATTCTTTTCCGAGTTAATGATAATATTCCAATTTTTTTATTACGTCATCTGCAAGAGAAAAATTGGATTTACCTGGTACCGTTTTTGATATTTTTTGTATTAAAGTTTGATAAAAATTGACGACACGACAAACATCGGCGACATTGCGACGAAAACTGACGATACGACAAACATCGGCGACATTGCGACGAAAACTGACGGTACGACAAAATGGAACTGAAATATCGGTTGGTATTTAAAGGAAAAAATATGTAATTTTAATGTTTTTTTATTAATTTTTCGATTCAAAATAACAGGAAAAAATTGTTTTCATTTAAAAAAATATATAAGAATTGAAATGATTTGATTAAAGTATTCTTTGACTTAATCTAAGCGATAATGAAATCATTTTTATGAAGCTGCCAAAAAATATTAATTTAAACATCAGAAATACTACAATAAATTATGATTTACAAGACCAGAGAAGGTTTTTGCTGGGGTAATAAGAAAATAAAAAAGAAATACTAAATAAAAAATTATAATAAAGGCAAAATCAATGATTTTTAAGTAAATTTTCGTAAACTATTTTATCTACCGGTGGCGTGTATTGACGCTAGATCACGTTTTTTTTCATCAGTTCAAGACTAAATAATAATAATAATAATATTAGGATCATTTGTATATCGCCGTTTTCGTGAGTAGGTACCTACTCACCTCAAGGGTCGCACATCTTAAAATGGGAAATCTTAAAAGGATTTTCACGTCTCAGATGTGTTTTTTGTAATTTATTATCTTCGAATGATGTCAAATCCGTGTTTGTCTTATATGTACTTAATGTTAAGTATATCATTTAGTTCGTATCTCAATTGCTTTATTTGAGTTTATGGAATGAAGGATAGTCCATCACCACCAGCACTGTAATTCAAAAAGTCTTCGTTTTAATTGAAATATCTTTCATTTTACTATTTCGTAGGTTATATTTTTTAATTTTTAATTGAATGATAAGAGATACCGGACCAGATACGACAAGTGGGAGCCCAAATTGAATGTTATGACAAGATAGAACTAACTTTTTTTAAATTTGTATGAACATAAGATACATACCACAAGATAGAACTGATCAAACACCAAAATTCCAGAAATACGACAAAATGGAATTCTGTACCGACAAAACTAGAGCAGGTACGATAAAATGGATTGGAGCGATTTGTAGAGCAAGTCTCAAAGCCTCACGCCATCATAATAAGTCAAAAAACGACGATTTTGACCTTACGACAAGATAGAACTGGGGTGACGGATGTCGCCGGCGGAGGAGATAACAAAATCTCGCCACCTTTCACAAATTTCGTTGCAGAGAACGGAGATTATTGTGGCCCTAGCGCAGGAGCCGCGCAATATATCGTGCATTAGGTGCACGAGAAAGAAGTACTTAAGCGAAACCTCACCGAGTATTTACAATGACTTTTCAAAAGAGGAAAAGCTCTGCGCACCATTATCAGACGTTGCGCAAAATGTCGTGCATGAGGCGTGCGATAAATCTCATATTTTCAACGCAGAAGTTGGAATTGAGCCTTCAATCGTCATAAGTATGAGCCAAAAGTCTCAGATATGCGCACCTGGAGGTGAACAAAAATTCCGCAATTTCGCGGAAGCTATTAAACCAGGCCGAGTGGCCGCGAAATTGCCAGCACATTTTCGGCGAATTTGGCTGCCGGAGACCCGCTTAGCAACAACAAATAAACGATTGTTCACTAATGCATCCCCATCGCCGCCGAAAAAATATAAAAGCCGTGCGCTTATGCTCCCAGCTAGGATATTCTGTTCGGTAGGTTCCAATAGTCTTCGCCTTACTAGGAGGTGTCCGGGAGGGATTCCTGACGAGCCTAGGAAACGATATCGCCGCCGCAGTCGAGTGTTCTCCTGCCGGGCCGTACCAAGCCGAGCTTACGTGAAGCTCGAGTCTCGTCGAGTGCTCATCTCCAAGACGTCTCTCCGCCATCGCTCTTGCTGTCGAGTTTTTTCCTGCAAGAGCCTCCACCGAATCTGTGAAGTGGGATCAAGAATCCCACCGAAATATTGTTTTGTGACTACGACAGAGACCTAGTGCTTGTGCTAATTTTCTTCTATATTGGGTGTGTACTTTGATATTTCTTCTGTTTATATTTCTGTATATTCATTTCTAGTACGTATGTAGGTACAATTGTGTTTTACTGACTGTTTTCAGATATTTCCACGCCGCAGTACACATAATTTGAAACAGCCCTCTCCGTTTCAATATAGCATATACTAAAAATAAAAGATATTTTAATTTATAGTAATTTATATTTCTTATTCTCCTGGATATGTAGATGCATGGAAATCATTGGGCAAACATCGTCACGGCTGATGTGATGCAGGTCGTAGATACAATCACATAGGTAATCAGTGTGTGTATTGTTCATCTAGTAATACCTAATAGGCGTGAATAGAACCTGGTGACATGCTCGAACAAGTAAGTTGCAGTTCCCTGAACCAGACGATGCGCTATTCTGAATACCCCAATCCTTAGATTTTTTGTTATTGAATCAAGAATGTTTATTATAGACCATTAGATAAGTAAAATAAAAAAATATTGACAAACCGTAAGATAAGAAAAATATTTTTTTTATCGACAAACTATATACTCCTTTACGGGCTTGAAGTTAATCACAACCGATGGATTTATTTTAGAAAACGTTTGTTTTAAGCAAAAAAAAAATGGCGGTTTCTGAGAGGTCAATCGGAGCAATTATCCTGAGGAACGCTTTTGGCGTTGAATAATGAACGTCCAATCGATCCGAGTAAGAAATCACTGAAGCGCGTAATTACTTTTTTAATTAGCTTCATCTATTGGTCCCTGCTTTTTAGGTACCTACGCCCGGCGTTCTTCACGTGTAGAGATTCCTTTATCGGTTTTACCATTACCGGTAACATCTGTAAATGAATCTAATGTCGGTGTTACCTGCAATACAGGAATCAAGAATTATTATTGGAAGGCGGTCATAACTATTATGTTATCTATGGTCATAACACATAGTTCTTACACAATTCGTATATTGCGGTTCATTGTTGCCACTTGGCCTGTCAGTATTTGGCCGTAAAAGTGATGCGCATTCAGTAATAATTACCATTTTTAAATAGTTCTAAATACAAAAAAAAATGTTTTTAAGAATACTTAGTATCTGTTTGTGTTAGTTGTTAAAAATATAAATTGTAGACATTAAATTCATAAATCAGCGGAGGTGTACCGAAAAAGGGATCCCGCTTTTTTGCTGTATTCATGAATCCCGTAGTCGGACATAAAATCCCGAAACTTTCAGGAAGAATATGTTGTATTAATTTCGGGGTGCGAAAATAAGATCAATGAATGAAGAATAATGAAACACCATACTACGCTATTGGTTCGACCGTTTTATTGCAATTATAAAATTGTTGTTTTTCAATCATTTTCAATATTGTCTCAATTTTTCAATAATGCAATAAAATTGTTGTTTTTCAATCTTGCATTATTATTATTATTATTTTTTATTTATTTCCAAAAAATCCTTGTTTACAAATAAAGGTACTTAATACTAATTTAATAATAAAAATATAAGATAAATTACACATTTTTTTGTTGTTGTTAAATTTGTGGATTATGCCACTCTACTAGGCTACGCCTGTCCCAGAGTGGCGTTATAGAACACAATTATAATATTTTTTTAAATTCGTCAGTAATATTTATTTTCATAAGGTAGTAATTATGTATCTACAAAGTATCAAGTGCAGTGTTAGTGGTAAGTTGAGTGAGTCATATTTTCCTTAATTAATTTATTTATTTATATAGGTTTATATTTTTATTTATAGACATTATTATGCAATTACAGTAAGTAAATTTTCAGTTGCTGTTCTACCTTTGGAGGTAAGCCAGTTGTTTGATAAAGCTTTTATTTTATTAATTGAGTATATTCTGATTTTCGGTAAGTCTGTTTTAAATATGTTAAATATTTTAGGCCTTAGGTATGAGTAATTTTTCTGTCCATGTGTTGTCTTAGTTTTTGGTATTTCGTCAAGGTTTCGTAATGCTTGTTTAGTATTGTGTGAATGCGAGTTACTGGTTGCTGTTAGGTTTAGGTTTGTGTTTTGATGTAGAAGTTGAGGGTAGACTTAACGAACAGCTGTCTAACGTCCAGCCATTTATCATATTATTTTATTCAAAGATTCATTACTTATTTGAGTAAATAATATAAATATCTTACTTGAATCGAGTTAGTTTTTTTGCCTTGTTTATAATTGTAACATTGACGAGTAATAATTACCTGAGTATTTTTTAATCTGGAGTCGCGGAATTATGAGAATCGAATCCCGGAATTTAAATTTTTGTCTTGGTTTTGTTTTGTAATTTTTTAAACAATGTCTATCTTCTTATAAATGCCACGTTGGCCGAGGTGTAGACATCACGTCCGGGGCTGTAGTAAAAAGGTTTAGTGATAATCGTATAAAGTCGCTAGTTTTCTGCTAGTTTTAAATAAATCCCTCGTAGCGCAGTGGGTATAACACTGGCTTCCCACGCCGAGGGTTGGATTCTCGGTGAGGTCACAATGTTAATCAATATGATTTACTCAAGCCTGGGTGTTTTGTGATGTATTTCGCTTCTATTATTGGGCTTCCTGGCCTGTTGAAGCGAATAAAAAAATATGTACTCTAAATATATTTAAAAGTTAGAATTATTAAAAGTACCTACGCATGTCAGGACGTAGGTAATTAATACTGAGCCTTGTTATTCTTTATTCTGTGGCTGAGCCGCTTCAGTAGGTACCTACGTCGAGTTGCTTCGTTCGCTATTTGATTAATTCGTCAGCTATTCATTTAATTCCATATCATAAGTGTGAAATCTGTTCTGTCAGTACGTTGGTGTTGGGTTTGAACTTATAGGGCACCTACCCGAGTTTAATTTTAAATTCACAGATAAATTATAATACACCCAAAAATTAAAGAGAATTTTTTAATTTTATTATACGACTATTATTTCTATACAGTATTGAAACAAAAAGATTCCAAAGCATAGGTTTTTCGTTTTTGTGTGCATTAATATATCACTCGGCAATGCAAAGTTACGTTTTTCGTTTGCAAAATAAACAGCTCCCCGATGATACCTAATGCAATCCTCTTCCATTAAAACCCAGGATTTGAAATGGAAAATTTAATGTAGCGGAATGGTCAATGACATCCTTTTTACACTTTTTTTCGTTCTATGGGGCTTAATTAATGACGTGAATGGTAATTAAAATTTACTCTGAATAACGATACACATGATGGCTTAATTTTATTTGCAAGATATACATATATTGATCAGCTTTAAGAATTTTTATTTTAAAATACGAAAATAGTGAACAGCATCTGTAATTGAAATTGAAAGGATATCGGGGGATATCCGGGGATGAAGTAGCAGGGGCATTATTATATTCATATATTCCGAACCATGTTTGCCTCCATTATATGCACTTAGGTAGAACACCTAGTATAGGTACAATGGTAATAATGTATGCCTACTTACTGGTAAATTTAAAATTCAATGTCTCTATCTTCTGGTTTGAGTCTTCTGGGGTATTGTGCCGTGTTAATACGACCTTTCTGGCCGACGTTTCGGATCAAAAACATCTTGGTACCCGGCGCTTCAAAGTCAATCTCGTCGCAGTTCCCGCAGAGATAGTGATCAGACAACAGATGAAACATACACACAACACAATACAACATATGACTCCGACACGGTATTGCCACGTAACACAGAAACACCAAGCTTTTGACACGGTATTGCTAGCCAATAGTTAACACGACACTGACAACGTCCTCACCCTGCTTTCGACACGGTATTGCGAGACAATGCTTAACCTTAACACCAACACTCACAATAACACATCAGCCCTGATGATGGACCCTGCAATGGGATCCGAGACGTCAGCCAGAAAGGTCGTATTATCATGGCATAAAACCCCAGAAGACTCAAACCAGAAGATTCTGAGTGGCCGTGAAAACCTAAGAATATTCGATGTCTACTTTCACACATCGGAAATATCTAATGATATTGTCAGAAGATAAAATAATTTTTGCTTTCTATTTCATATATGTACTTATCTTTCGTGGAAAAAAGAAAAATATGTAGCAAGTAATATTTAGGATACTTTTTTTCTCTAAATTGAAACGATTGAAAAGGTAAATGTTTTTAAAAATATTTTTTACCCTTTCATTTACCTATGATGATGAAGCTTTTTCTGTATTTAAAAATTCTGTCGATATGTTGTTAAAATTTCACCGCAGCTTGTTTATCTTCCTCGTACTGCGGTGAAGCGTGTCAGTGCAAATAACATGTCCAAACAATGAGACCTCAGGCTACATTTTTTCCAATGGCAAGCGTTATCAACATATATTATAGATGTATACATTTATTATAACTTTGTTTACACCACTTTTTATTAGTTTTTTACAAGTAAATGTTTCGGGAACAATGTTCCCTTCTTCAGGTTGAGTCTTAACTAAAGTTGACAAATAATATTTATTTCCCAATGAGTAGGTTACGGAGAAGGAAAAGGGGGAGGGGGGTCGGAGGTTAAGGAGCAAAATGAAATAGATAATATAGAACGTGAATGTGAGAAAGTGAAAGCCTGCCTTTGAAAGACGTATTCTTCACTATCAGAGACGAAATTATATATTTTTTATGGGAAAGTAGGTATGGAAATCTTTTGGGTGTTCATAGGACTTATGACCTATCGTTCGGCTGGCTTGAGTGATCACTTTACAGAATGTAACGTTCACCATTTCCACCCATGAAAGAATATCGCGTCTATAAAATTTTTGGAAGTTGTATGTATTTAAATTTTACAACCAAAAGACTTCCATACCTATTACAAAAATATAATTTCATCTCTGTGAGTCATCTATAATATATATTGATTAATGATGTCCATGTGACAAAATTTAGTACTGTGTTCTTAACAATTTGGACAAACTCAGAATATTTTGGGGAAGCATTATAATGGCAAGCTAATGTATCGACGCAAATATGTTATTTTGCAAAAGAGAGATGCAAAGTAACAGATTTCCCGATAGATGTCGGTATTATATAAGATATAATATGTAGCAAGTAATATTTAGGATCCTTTTTTTTCTCTAAATTGAAACGATTGAAAAGGTAAATGTTTTTAAAAATATTTTTTACCCTTTCATTTACCTATGATGATGAAGCTTTTTCTGTATTTAAAAATTACTGTACAACTAGCTTACTAAAATTGACATAACGATAAACCTTCGTATATATTTTTAAGCCTATTTCATTTAAATAAGAGAATTTTTGAAATATCCTGCTTTCGATGATAGTGGAACGTTCAAAATCAAAAACAACCAGCATCTTACAAAGAGTTTGCCTTCGTGCCCTTGGCAACACTTCAAATCTCGCTGCGCAATTGGTTTGCCGATTTTTAGATTTTTATTTGTTTATTAGATTGAGGGATTTGCCCTATCTCTGTTTATGTTGCATGATAACGATTTCTTAAACATATTTTCAGACTATAAATCGAAATTTGAAAATACAAATTTATTGCAAATAATATGATTATTGGTACAATGAGATCGGCGTCCTTGTGTGATTTTGTTCCGTTGAACATTCTCGTCTCGTTGCATTTTGGCTCTTTAAATAATTTCAACATTGAATTAAATATTATCAAATTAATTGGAATTAATAATGGTTATAATACTAAATTAATTGATAATACGTTAAAAAAAAGTATAAGAAAAAACTTTTTACATCTTTCATTTATTAGCCGATAGTTGATATTGAAAAGCATTGGAGAAAAATCGTATTTCTAAATAATCGTGTATCAAATTCAATATTTAAAAACATACCAAGTTTTGTGCAACTAGATTTCTATACTAATAATAAATTAAATAAGTATAATATATTAAATAACAAGGATAACGATGATATTTAAAAAGAATCGTTAATTTATAAATTAATTTTTATATAAGTAGGTAAAATTTGTAGACGTTTTGATATTAGAATTACGGAGCACTTAAGATGTTTAAATAACAATTACTATTCTGAATTTTCTAAATACATTTTGGAATCGAACCATTCTTTTGATAATTACAAGGGCTTAGAAATTTTACCTACAAGTAGTAAAGGATTAAAGTTAGATAAATTAGAAAAACTTTAATAAAAAATTAAGTATTGTAAATAGGCAAATGCTTTTTGTAAGTAGTTGCCTTGTACATTTATTTCCTCTTTAGTTTCTAGTTAATTATTCAAATCCCATATATTTATTTTTTGTTTCTATACTTCCAGTAAAAAATCAAAGAAAATCAAGATTTTTGAATCCAATAATAATACAAGCAATTAATAAAAACTATGTGTGGACTATTTTGCTGTATGGATGTGAAACGTGGTGCATTGGTGACAGAAAAAAAACGATTAGAAGCCTTCGAGATGTGGACCTACAGACGTGCGTTAGGAATTTCCTGGAGAGACCGCATTACGAATGAAGAGGTTCTCAGCAGGATCGATGAAACCAGGCACATGATGAATACCATCTCGAAAAGGCGTGCAAAATGGACGGGGCATATTTTACGCTATGAAAATCTGCTCAAAACTATACTGGAGGGAATGGTAGAGGGAAAGATTGACAGAGGGCGCCCTCACCGTGAATATCTTGAGCAAGTGTGCCAAGATATGAATTGTGCCACAGAGCTGAAGAGCATCGCCGGAGACCGAGCAGAATGGAGAAGAAGATGTACTTTTCTGCAAACCAATCCCACGGATTGAAACCCAGGAAGGTTACTTCCAATTTTAATTCTTAATATAAGAACGTTCTTCAATGTTGACTGGTAAGTAATGGTTTTATATAAAGTATTTTCTTTTCGTTAATGAAAATATGTAACGTTTTTAAAAATAAATTACGGATTAGTGGACGGATCAGTGTTTGAACGACATTTAAAAATATACGCAGTAGTGAAACCTCTCTCAGAAGCAACGATTTATCAATGCCGTAATGCCTTAATCCCCGCCGCATAAATCACCGATATATTAACTTATTTACAGTCCAAGTACTCCGCCATCGGAATACTTATGAGCTTCCCGATAGCGACCCAACTTGAATTATTTCCTCCGCCGCCTTCGAGGGTGACGTGGTCATATTATATGTATATATTTCCTGAGTACCTACGCGCAGTGGTTTATTGCGTGAAAAATGCGAAAAGTGCGTTATATGTCTCGGGCACTTGAAACAGGTGCGTGCAGTAGGAATATTGAAGCATGACTTTTTTGTGAACGTATATTTTGGAAAAAAAAATAGAAATCAAATATTTATGCTACAGATTTTATGATATATGATATAATAATAATACATATAATATATATAGTATATATATTATATATATATATATACATATATATTATTTTACCAGACCTCACTAAGTAAAAGCTTCCGATACGAACGACGTGCTCGCCTGCCCCTCGTGACGGAATTTATTAACAGACAACCTAAGATGCCTGTTTGATTCGGCAAACGTCGGTTGACCGAATGGTCCTCCTGAGGACCAGATTTTTTGACGCGGTTTAACCCCCAAATAATTAATACTACATTTCTAAAACACCCGTGAAACCTCATTATAACACATATATATATATATAATATATATAATATATATATATAATATATATATATAATATATATAGATATATATAACTGATTCTTTCCCAAATGATTGGTTACGTAAAAATCATGCTGCGATGTTCCCAGTGCACGCCCCTGACATGAACATACCACCAACCACCCCTGTACAGAATAAGTTTTTATGTAATGTATGGAGACACATATTCTCATGTAAATATATGAAATAAAAATATGCCTGGCGGGTAACTAAACCTCGAAATATTGCATGACAGGCGGAGATGGTAACCACTAACCGCTGCATTGCTGAAAACTACGAATACAGGTCGATTTTTTGATCGTGGCACTTTAAGGATGTGTCATATGTGTCACTTTAAGGATGTGTCATATGTGTCACATTGCGCGCGAAAGTTATGCATGCGAAAAAGAGACAAAGTTATATCACCGCTTCACGCTGGACAGTAATGTAACAACGCACTTGACAGATTGTATCGGTTACGTATACCGCGCGCAACGTGTTGTTAAAAATGTTCTTTTTTTCACGGTTCAGAATCTTGTAAGTAGTTTTCTGGGATGTTCTGCCGTGTATATCTGATCTCTCCGACGACGTTTCGGATCCTATTGAAGAGTTATTTTTCAGGGCTCTATGGTAAACACAGAAGAATGTGTTGTTGTTTTAAATTTAATGTAAATTTAACACATTGATATTAATTATTTTAACACATTGATTTAAATCATTTTTAAAACATTCCAAATTAACCAGATACTTGAAGATGGTCCGTTAGAAGCCTCGAAAACCGTCGAGTTTGCATGCGTAGATATATGTATGTGGATGAAGCGACAGGACAGAAGAGATGGCGCTCTATCCTCTCTGTTTATCCCCACGGGGAAACAGCGTGATGGTTAGTTAGTTAGTTAGTTGAAACATTCCAAATTTCTTGGTGGTTATCAATAGCCAGGACCGAAGAGTGTGGCATTCTATCCTCAATACTTGCCCCTCTAGGAAATCCGCGTGATAGTTAGTTATTACTATATAATAAAATGTACTGTTAATTATTTTTTCTAAGGTGCTTAATTTTTATAATTTTGTGGCTGGCTATAATTTATTAATATTAATTAATTAAGAACTTTGTTTTAATCACTTGGAGTAACCTTATGTCTACCGGTTTCCACGGTTAGTATGCTTCCTTTCTGACGAAGATACAGTGGTATCGATACCGGTAGATGTAAAATTACTCCAAGTGGCTTATACAAAGTTCTTAATAAATAAAAATAATTAAAATTTACTTTCTTTAAATAAAATAACTTTTTGTTTAACACCACTCTATTGAGTTAAAACCAACTAGTTTCGACTCATAACTGAGTCTTCATCAGGGTTCAGATATTAACTGTTAATATCTGAACCCTGATGAAGACTCGGTTGTGAGTCGAAACTAGTTGGTTTTAACTCAATAAAGTGGTGTTAAACAAAAAGTTATTTTATTTAAAGTTATTATGTCTCACCACAATGTGTTTGCTTCGTGTGAAAATTTAAAATTTACTTTCTGCTAATTTCAGCGGCTGAAGGTCATCGATAGTCGATATTATTATTATAGATTAATATTATTTAATACGCTATCCATAAAATAATCGAACGTTGAATAAATTTATGTACAATTGTGTTGTAATAAAAGATATATGTACACGTACTTCGTACAACAGATTCATCAGTAGCCAAATTTACAGTCCAATAGTAAAAAATCGAGATGTGAAAGAAGGCACTTACAATTACATTAAACATAGCTTGTTACAAAGTTCACCTGAGCAAATGAGTAGCTTGTTGGTCCTGTGGTTAGGACTCTCGCCTCGTGATCCAAAGGTCGCGGATTCGAATCAGACCAGCAAGTTAGTCCTATTTTCATAGCACAAGCGTTTAGCTTAGTTTGCAAAATTGTTAGAATATTGATGTGACGCGTATTCCTTGTAATATAATAATAATACTAAGTTTATTAAAGCGAAATCAGATTGTATTTCAAGACCGGGTCGGCTATATAAATTCAAAAATTACGATACACATAAATAATAGATACAAAATAGTATAAATTAAAACGAAAGCTACCAATTAGGAAGACATTTTAATGGTATGTAGAAAAATATTTTTTATTTTTTTAAATAGAGATGCGAATAAGTATCATAAGTACTATTTTAAAACTAAGCTGAACGCTTGTGTTATGAAAATAGAACTAACTTGCGGGGAATTAAAAATAATATTTTAAAGGCTTTGTTCATAGTGTATAAAATTATACATAGATTAACTAAACCCCTCTTTAACGCAAGGGGACTGGGTCGTAGCGGAAGTATTCTCCCTCGACTATATTTAAGACACATTTATGATGCATGTAAAGTATTTGTTTCTTGCATAATTAAATCCCCTAGTAAGCAAAACTTATTTTTTATGTGTAGTTTTTTGGGATATTCTGCAGTGTATATGTGATCTCTTTAGCCAAAGATGATCTCTTTAGCCAACACAGAAGATTCTGAACTGCCGTGAAAACCTGAGAACAATTTTAAAACTTATTTTTACAATAGATCCCTTTTTTAATTTCGTTTCAAACCGAGTCTTCAAGTAAAAATATCATTTTGTAATAAAGCGCGACTGATTTTCCAAGTCATTATATTTTTAAAGAGCATTTAGTTTGACCTTTTCACAATTGTTTCAAATTTTAAAAGCTCGTAGTAATTTTTCAAAACAAGTCCAACGTGTTGGAACCAGCCGTGGGACCAGACCGTGCACCAAGAAATTTATGGTATCTTTTTTAATTATTTGTTCTTTTTACATAAATAAATACAATTTAAAAATAATAAATAAAATAATTTATTATACTATCTCTATGAGAGTCAGAGACTCGTGTATAGAGGAGTATTGCAGGTGTAAAATTATAAATTTGTTTTTATAAAGGAGTTTAATAAAAATTGAAATAATATTTCTGGAATATCCTAGTGTAATACTAGTAATTCGTGAGAATTTCATTACACAGATATAAGATATTGTTAACAAATTCCAAAATCAACTATAGATGTCTCATTAGCGACATCTGTGGTCATTTAAGGGGAATGAAAAAGTTTTGGTGCCGGCGGCGCATACACATACAACTCATATGTGAAACATGGCGCATAATGTAAATATATACACAACTTCCAAAAATTAGTAGACATGGTATATTCTATCATGGGTGGAAATGGCGAACGTTACATTGTGTAAAGTGATCACTTAAGCCAGCCGTACGACAGGTCGTAAGCCCTGTGTACACCCAAAGACTTCTATACCTACTTACCCATAAAAATACAGTTTCGTCTCTGTGAGACATCTATAATATACCCTGATTGATTATAAATATGTTTTTTGTTTTCACTTTTAAATTAATTTATATATATTTTGGTAGTCTGTTTAAAATGTTTTTTTCAGTGTTTTCGGTATTATCACAGTTGAATTGCGTCGCCAGCAGTCTAGCAAAATCCATTATAAGTTTGCTGTCTCGGAAACCATCAGGAAATATGTGGATATCTGAGGCTTTAAAATATATTCTTTGCTGCCGCGGACATTGTGGGTATTTCAACGAATGACACAAATTCCTGAAGTCATACAACGGACCTATCGGGATCTGGGTTGTTGGTAGATTAACCACCTTCACTTCATAAACACTGCGATTGATTTTTATGCAGCGATATTATAATTTTAATTTTTTTTTTACTAACAATACATGCATGTTCTGAGAACACAATTTCTGGATTTTGTCCACGGAGGGATAAACATTAATTAAGATAAATTACAAAAGTCTCACAGAGACGAAGCTATTTACATGATAAACGCATATGGAAGTCTTTTTATAGGACGGCCCAGGTTTTACGGCCTGTATGAGCTGGCTTAAGTCACTTCTACACGAGAAGGGAGAGGCGCGCGAACGACAGTGTGCGGGCATTTGGTCCTTGGAATTTTAGTCGCAATGGATCGATTTACGGAGGAATAATGCGCGTTTTGCATAAAAAAATTATACAAGAACAATGATTCTTGTGTGACTATTCGGCGCCTCTTTCGTGCTTACTACCGATTATACAGTCTACTAATTTTATTAAATCGTTGCTCAGGAAGTTTGAGGAGACCGGTTCAAAGGTAAAAAAAGTAACCCATAAAAACCAAGTTTTTACAATACTCCCTTTCTCATTTTTGGGTTTCGTGTCTACCATATGCGTCGGAATCTTCATACAACTTGAATGAAAAAATCATCAAAAATTTGAAAAATCCAAAATTATTCTGTAATTATTATTAATTTTTAACGAAAATTTGATGGATCTTCTTGATCGTCGCCACGATACTTGCCTACATACTAATACATACATACATACATACTAATACATACATACATACATAATACATAATATAATATAATAATATTAATACATACATACATACATAATACACGCCTACTTGCAAAGTTTCAACTCGATTGGATCACGGGAAAAGGGTTAAAAATCGATCCAAAGTTTTTTCGTCAAGTAAACAGACGCCACGAGTTAAAAGAAAAGAAGTAAAAAGGAAGAAAACCGGGCGTTCTTGTAGCAGGAGAAGCTGTCGATATCAAAATCAACTGTTCGTTGAATTTTGGAACTGGGCCTGAAGCTACTAGCTAAGATTTTAAAATTAAATATGACTATACTGGTAGTGAAGGAAATGTTGACATCGCGTAGAGGTGACATCACATTAGATGAATTTTCAAATGTGAAAAAATTTATGGCCCACCCGGTAATTAAAAACCATTAAATATTTTTTTTGTTGATATTTATGATGTTAAAATAATTGATTCTTTAATATCCAGAAACAATATTTATTCTAACTGGTGATTCTAATTAAGTGTCAGTAAGAATTTATTTAATTAATTAACCATTTTTTTCCAACACTGGACTACCTCAAATCTCAATAATAATAATTCTTTTGTCTGTCTCCGGTCTGTCCCTAATTTCCTGTAACGTTCCTTACTTTTTTTATAAAAACAAAAAAAAATCTTTTTCATATTTTTATTTTTAAATAAATAATTATTCTTTAGGAACCGATAAATAAAAGTTCATTTTTCATCATTCATCAAAAGAAAACCTTCATTTTCATAAAAGTACTACGTAACTGATCGATTTCTGGACTTAACGTCCTGCAGAAACTTTAAGTTTTCAGTAGTACTATCAAACGAAAGTCTTCTCCCAATGGACTCCCTTAACCCACCATTAGAATTTCCAATATTTGAATTTAGAGAATGTTGTTCAAATAGCACTCAATATAGATTTAACTGCTTCAAAGCTGACCAAGTTCAAATAACTGAACATCACTCCAGCATCGATTGGTCTCATTTAAATGGCAAAAATGTGAAGTCACCAAAAATCTTGAAATTTTTTATACAGTTATATTATACGTCAAATTAAAGATCGTAATGTTCCATTAAATACCAACAAAACGTGTATTATTCTTATTTGGCTGATAACATAATTAAATAAATTAGTTTTTGACTAAAAAATTATTGAAAATTATCAAAAAAAATTATAGAAAAAAATATTTTTGACTAATAAATATTGAAAAGAAAAAAGTTTATATTTTGTAAAGTAAAATTCCACAAACTTATAAAAATTTCATTTACATACAAATATATAATATTATCAAGGAAGTAGGTACTAAGTAACTACGCGTTTTCTAAGTTTCTCGAACGGTCCACACGTATCTGGAATCAACTGGGCTGTTCTCGTACTCACTAGAAATATGGAGAAATTATTGGAAATATGAGGAAAGTACATTGTTGAACAGTCTTGAATATTCGAAAAACCAACATATTTTGTATAAAATATGATATAATAGTTATTGTTTTGAAAGCGCGACATAGAAGTTCACGTTCAGTTAGAAAAGCGAATCCGAATGACACCGATTATATTCGATCAATACCTAAGTACCTACTTGCGAGTGGAATATTTTCTATAGTGTTGTGAAATAGTGCAAACTTGTGTGGCATATTTTTTTAGTAACAATTAGTGTGAATTAAAGAATGCTGCTTCGATAAAATTATTGTCCAGTGATTTTGTGTGATACATAAAACTTTTAAATATTTTTAGTATTTCTTTTGCTTCCCACAGCTACGATAACAGTACTATCACAGGATAGTACGTATCTAAAGTCGATCATTCATTTCCATCCTTTTCCAATCTCTCGGACTTAAGAATGTAGTCCTAAAGCTATCCTTGTTCTACCTCCATAGATAATAAAAACTGTAATAAACTTGAAGAAATCGTTAATTTATTTACTGACTTTTCAAAATCTGTGTAGGCTTAGACGGTTCTACAGATTCAAGCGAGTAGCTTTTGGAGTAGTGGTCATAACGCTCGCCTAGTGATCTGATGGTCGGTGATTCAAGCCCCATTTCAGGACACCAGCAACTTAGTCCAATTTTCATAGCACAGGCGCTAAGTTTAGTTATAGTAAAGTAAGAATATTGATGAGACACGCATTCCGTGTTCGAGTCTCTATTGACAAAAGAAATACCACTTTTATGTGCATCAACGACATCTTAAATACTCCAGCTCTTAATGTAAGTACTACCTAATGACATTGTTAAATGAATTAGTTGTAGATGATCACAATTTTGCTGGTCCTAATGATACAACTCCAAGTACACGTTATTACATATATTCTTTCCAGTTCCAAAAACAATCTTTTTCGAAACCAAACTGATTAACTTGCGCCGACAAATTGAAATAATTACTCCAAATTCCTTCACATTTGTCGACTAAATAAGCTGACTTTTTATCGCTGAAAGTGATGTTTATCTGTTTCAAAATGTTCCAAGAGAATTCACAAAAGCAAACAAAGCTTTTAAAATTTCATTTCCACTAGCGATTTCATCGTTAGAAATATATTTATATTAAATGAAACACGAAAGGAATTTGATTACGCACAGCCAAAGAGAAAATTTTTCGAGCGTTCCAAACAAAAGAACATCTTAAAAGAACACGACGCCCCGTATCTATTTAGAAAACTCATTCTCGAATAATACTTGTTTTTTCGAAAATCTCCCCTCTCTATAGCCGTTTGACGTTTATTTTTTTTTAAATAAAATATAAAAACACAAATATCGTATGTGTTCTAAACACTTCTACATTAAATTTTTTTCATAAATAAAATAAATATTAGGTCCTTACATATGAAATTGACGTTTAGTATGGGAGGAACATAAAGCCGATTTTTTTTTATTATAATATATTTATTAATCAAAGTATGTACCATTGCTATCTATGCACTTTTGCCATCTCATAGGTAGTTCATCGATCCCTTTACTAAAAAAACCATTCGGACGGGAATCAATAAAATCTTTGAAGGCGGTTTGGACTGCCCCATCGGAGTTGAATTTTTTCCTTTGCAAGAAGTTATCCAAATTTCGAAAAAAATGGTAATCTGTTGGGGCAAGGTCCGGAGAGTACGGTGGATGTCTTAGACATTCCAATTGAAGCTCCTCTAATTTGGTAGCCGTCTGTTGTGCAGTGTGTGGTCTAGCGTTATCATGAAGCAGCAGTGGCCTAGAGCGATTAACCAGCCTCGGTTGTTTAGCAGCTAGCTTTTCCATCATGGTTTGCAGTTGCTGACAATAGACATCTGCCGTAATCGTCTGGCCAGATTTAAGAAAGCTGTAGTGAACGACACCAGCACTAGTCCACCAAACGCTCACAAGTAACTTTTTTGGAGTCAATTTTCGCTTGGGGCATGGTTTGGCTGGTTCGGCAGGGTTCAGCCATTGCGATGAGCGCTTCCGATTATCGTACAGGATCCACTTTTCATCACAGGTAATGATTCGATTTAAAATCCCTTCATTATTGTGCCGGTTGAGTAATGCAACGCAGCAGTCAACGCGCGTTTGTTGATTTGCTTCACTCAATTCGTGAGGAACCCACCTTTCAAGCTTTTTCACCTTACCAATTTGCTTCAAGTGGATTTAAACAGTTTTATCACTAACACCGCAGCCTGCAGCTAACTCGGATGTGGTTTGCGATGGATCCGCTTCCACAATAGCCTTCAATTCTTCATTATCAACTTTGGTCTCCGGCCGTCCAAGGGGCTTGTTCTGCAGGTCGAAATTTCCAGAACGAAAACGTTGGAACCAAAAACGCACTGTGTTTTCTTTTGCGGCACCGTCGCCATACACATCGTTAATCCTTCGAGCCGTTTCTGCAGCACTGGTGCCACAGTGGAACTCGTACTCGTAAATAACGCGATATTCCAAGTTTTTCATTTTGTAAACTGAGTGACGCAAAGAAAAAAACAATTGAGGAAAAAACAAATGAATTATAATTTTCAAAACACAAATACATGAGTAAATAGCTGTATAAATTTGGATTTGGAATTCCTAACCAAAGAGAAGATATTTGAGATCAAATTTGCCAGTACGGCAAAACTCCAATTTCATATGTAAGGACCTAATATTTACAAGTTCCTACCTGTATAAATAATAAAGACATCATTTTTATTCAATAAATTATCAAGCACATAATACAGTAAAACCTCGATATAACGGATTAATTGGGGGGACGGGGTGTCCGTTAAAGCCGAAAGTACCTTATATAAAAATAGGTTTAAAATAGATTAAAATTTTTTTTTTGAAAATATGTACACTGTATTTAAATATAAATAAAAAATACCAGACACAAACAAAATTCTATTTAATTGTCTTCGCACATTCTTCGTGAAGTGGGTTTGATATCGACGCGCTTGCTTTCGGTAATCCTGCTTTGAAAAAGGAATCAAGTTTTGTTTCCACTTTTGAAGTTGCTGTTTTTTGCCATATTGTTCACATATACGAGACGCAGACATTCCAGACTCCAACTTTTGTATAAAGCCATGTATTCACTAGGGGACAAATTGTCATAGGGGACATAGAGTCTACGTGACGTTGCAACGTCGTGCACTGTTCCGCGACATCGCGCACAACATAGCGCGGCATTTCTACGTGCCGTGGCAACGTTGCCATGCGCACGGTACCCGAGCGAGCTCACTGCAACATTCCGCGGAGCGTCAGTACCACGTGGTATGTTTACAAGTGAATACGCATGCGCTGTATCTGTCAAGATGACAATGCGAGGAAACGAAATCGTTCTTGAACTCATCGAGCTGTATCGATCGAAGATCGCATAGAATGTCCGTCCTTCTTTGTCTTTGCTGTAAATAATTTCGCATTCTCCTCTTTTTTATCCTCTTACTTTTCGGTAAACTCATTAACATAAACAGATACGCGGCTGTCATCATAACCTCATAGGGCGATATATTTCCGCGACGTCTGGAAAACAATAATTATTTGCAAAAAGGACCTTGTTTTTAATAATATTCAATTTACTTAGGTAAAACCTCGTTAATTTGAAATTGCGACCCAAAAAAACATTTCGAATTGCGCGAACCCCGTTTTCGCCAAATGAGATACCGCAGCTGTCATCGTAAAATCATCGGGTGACATTTCCGCGACAAGATATGCGAGTCCCGGTGTGCAGACGTCAAATGACCGCGTCATTGTCCCCGAAACATGAGCGTAGATGTTGATGCGACATGCCGAGCGGAATGTTTCGCGATTTGTCCCCTAGTGAATACATGGCATAATTTCTAATTTTTGATTCATCATTAGATTGATTCTTTTCGGTTTGTCCATATTTAAAGGGAAGGGTTGCGAAAATTTTAATTTATTTACTGGAGTACACTAAATGCGTTCATTCACTTCGAGTAAACAAGTCAAACTGCTGTAGAGTTGCGTGAATCCCCGACCAGCGTGGCAAACATCCATAGAAACCTACGCGTTATTATATCAGGGAATCCACGAATATACTATCGCTCTGGCTAGGTGCAGTCTACGAGCAGGATGGCATTATGTCTCAAATTTTAGTGCTAGTCGTATGACGTGATTATCATGGCAGCTAAAAATTGTTTACATGCCGCAACACTTGATTTTAAGCATGTATAATATTAAAATGAAGTTTTTATGTTTTTACATTTGACCGGATTTTTTGTCCGTTATATCCGAAGTCCGTTAAATAGAGGTTCGTTATATCGAGGTTTTACTGTACAAGAACATAATCAATTTCGAAGACACTTACATTATGTACAGCATTTGCCAAATTCTCTGTAAAAAGTTGAAGTTTTAAAAATTAGCTTAAGAATAAAATATTTTGGAAGAAACAATATAGGTATGTATATAGAAAAAAATAATTATTGAAAAGTAATGCTGACAATTAGACTAACTACGTAGTTTCAATGAGTCATACAATACTTTTTTAAGAATTTGTTATCATGATAATTTGCTCCAATTTACTAAATACGGTATAAACAAAAGCTAATCAGATAAACATGATACGAATATAATACGACTTTGCTAAACCATTATTATTTTTATATACCTACGCTTGTAGTTGTTTCAAATGTAGCCCCCTAACCAACCCTTAAAAGGCTGTCCGTTAACGCACGTGGCTTTCGTGGAGGTACAGAGGCCATATAAAGTACGAAGGATGCCCTATGAGTACAGAAAACTCGGAAACTTATCGTGAGCTGCGTCATTAATTTATCGGTTAAGGAGCCTTTGATATCTACTACGCTCAAAGAAAATACTGAATGTACGAACGACATAAAAAGAAAGTCAATTTTATTACTCGAAAATAAACAAAGCAAGAAAAAGATAAGATTTATGAAGTTTTACTTAAGTTATTAATTTACCTACTTGAGTTCAATATATCTACTCTGAAAAAATTTAGTGAGATCAGGATTCAAAAATTTGAAAATTTATACAAGTATGTGTTTTATATTTGAATGCGTTCATCACATATATGTAATGCTCCTAAATTGCTAGCATGGTCTGGAAATAGGCGAAATCACTACAGTGCAGAAATACATGTTTGTCTCACCCATACCGGTGTCACTTCGAGTCTTATGCGCATGTCCGAGAATTAGCGCCAATTTATATCCAATCAGCGGCGCCACACGGAAATGAGAGTCACGACGCTTGCGCACAACAGGTCAAGTGACAGCAATGAGATAAAAGTAACATTTTCTTATTTCGCGCTTAGTCCGTGACTCCTCCACTTATAGGCAATTAGCAATATAGGAGTATTACATATATGGTTCTACACGTGGATCTACCTAGAATATTATGCTTTAGGTAGGACACTTGATTCGTCAGTAGTGATGGTTAAACCGTTATTTTAAACGGTTACACATCGTACAGTTATGCGAGATTTAAATTTGATTGTATTGATGATTGGTAACTAAGATATAACAGTGTCAACAAAATTATATATATTTATTAATACTTAAATAGCCTCTCTCCAGAAATTAAGAAGATAACATAGATCAAATAAATAAAAAAAAAGTTAAATGAACACTACAAAAAACACGATTAAAAATTAAATAATTTATAAGCACATGTATACAAAATAATTAATCACGTAAAATTGTAAGTCTCTCTCCTACCACAAGAGTAATTCTATTTTTGTAGAGGCACAGGGCACAGCGAATAAAATTTATAAATTAATTATAATTCATAGACTAGAATAAAATAAAATAAATCTGTTATCGATGTTTGCCCGTTGAATTGTGAAAAATCAGTTACAAATCATAGACATAAATTTGTTTACATGTTTTAATGGCCACACTGATGTACCGTCGTTACTGGGCCAAATAAAATTCAATATCTCTTCCCGTAGACTAAGAAATAATTAACTCTTGTTCCTTAGCCATCATAGAACCAATTATGGATTCCATGTTCCCATGTCACGGTTATGTCGTATTATAAGCTCAAGACAGGATCTGGACTTCTTCGGATAAGTCCAATTCAAAGAATCTCTGAATAGATAGTCTAGATCTTGCATCCATCTTGTTAGTACTTTTCATTTGTCCTTGCTTTTATTTTAAATTCCTATAACTTTTATTCTTATGTATTATATGTTGTTGTTGTTCTTCTTCTTCTTCACGTGCCCTGTCGGGTCCCCCTGACGTCGGCGATCATCTGGAAGAATGTTTCCCTGTCCAGGGCAGTGCGGAACAGCTCTTCCACGCTTCTTATCCCGGTCCATTCTCGGATGTTTCGAAGCCAGGAGTGCTGCCTCCTTCCAACTCCTCTGCGACCCTCAATCTTCCCCTTCATGACGAGCTGAAGGATGGAGTACTTTTCACCTCTCATTATATGACCAAAGTATGAAATTTTACGGAGCTTTACTGTGTTAAGTAATTGTCTGTTTGTATTTTACTTTACTGTGTTAAGTAATTGTATATTTATTTTATTTTATTTTATTAAATATCCTATTCAGAACACCATTATAAATTGTAAACATTTAATTATTACTATTACTTAATTTTAATTGGCAATAAGATTGATTCACAAATGTTATATAAATAATAAATATTCTTGAACATTACACTACTGGAAGAGCACTGTCTGCTATATTATTCTGCTATATTATATATAAGTAAATTACTAGTGTAGCAGGCAGGGCGTCAAATCAATTTAATGTTTACTTGCTGCCAAGACACTCAGCAACAATGAAAAAAGCTTAATTTAATTTTGTAAACACTGTAAACATTTGTAACATTGAACATTGAATAAACATTGAATTGAATTGAATTTGCTCTACGTAAAATTTCAATATTACTAGTCATGTTAGCCCAACATATCCTTAACATGTTACGATGTATCCACATTTCGAACGTCTCTAGGCGATTTAGACTATTTACCTTCAGCGTCCATGCTTCAACACCGTAAAGTAGGATTGACCATACATAGCATATGTTGTAATGTATTTTATTGGACTATGTCCGTTAATTTAAATAAATAAATAAATAAATAATCTGATACACATCTCAAATAACGGTTAGTATGTCACCGGTTAAAATACCATCAAGGCAGTTGATGTGAGGAATAAAGAGGTATGGTCACTGACAAAGCACACTTTTTTACGTGGAATATTTTGAATATTTTTTTCTAATTCTCAATATTTTACTAAAACATTAAATGATGTTTTCATTCACACCTAGTATTGAGCCGTGTCAAAAATATGTTTTTTTTTAAACTACTACAGCGTGGAAAAGTTGTCTCCTTTAATAAGAAGAATATCTACGCGATTTTATAAAAATTGGTTTACATCTGCGCATCGGGCATCTTACTTAAAGTTTATAGAAATTGAACAATCTTCTTAATTTATTAATATTACTCCAAATTCTGCGATCGACACGCTATAGTTTGTTGTGCTTATTATACGGTTTAATTAAGTTGAATAAATTAAAACATTATAAATATTTTAGTATTTACCGGTTGCGCAAAATGGGAAGTGACAAAATTTTTATAAGATTCATGGTACAGCTTTTCGCCCGCTTTTTCAGAACACAACAACCTAGAACTCGCTACTAGGAGGTGGCCGCAAACTTGCAAAAATTTGGCCACTCCCCGTTTTACAAACACATGCGCGACCGGTAAACAATAAAAGATTAATTGTAATTGATATAAATTAACTTTGTTAAAACCACTTATTTATCGAAAAAATTCAACATGTTTCGAAGCCAATGGCTTCTTCGTCAGGATAGCAAAAATAAAATTTAAAAATCGAAGTGTAGATCAAAATATTAAAAAGTTATATATGGAAAATGATAATATAAAGTAACTACTTAACATGAAAATAAATTTAAAAGATAACTATAAAGGACCTGATTATTTATAAAATTCAATTTACTATTTACACTCTTTCTTATTTACAGAATTTCTAATTAATAAAATTGTGATTCTGTATAATTTGTATGTAAAATTTGTAACCCCTTATTAATATCAAAAGAATGATCCATAGCCAAAAGATGGTTAGCAAATTCGGAATAATTATTACTATTTAAACACCTTAAGTGTTCCTTAACTCTAATTTCAAAATTTCTACACGTTTTTCCTATATAAAAATAATCACAATCATTACAAATTAATTTATAAACACCCGATTTTTGAAAAAAAATATCCTTATCTTTATTATTTAATATGTATTTTTTAAATTTATTATTAGTATAAAAAGCTGTCTGAATAACTTTTGAAATATTTTTAACTATTGAATTAGAAATTTCATTATTTATAAATATAATTTTCTTCCAATGTTTATCAGAATCAAAAATTGAAGGGTAAACAAAAGATTTAAAAAAAATTTTCTTGTACTTTTTATTTAACATAATATCAATTAATTTTTTATCATAACCATTATTATTATATATTACTTATGTTTTAATTTATTTAACTTAATTGAACCATATAATAAGCATAACAAACTATAGCGTGTCGATCGTAGAATTTTGAGTAGGTAATATTTAAAAAAATGTTCTATATCCTTTTGAAGATGTCAACCAGCTTAAAAAAAACTTACCCATAAAAACCAAGTTTTTATTATACTCCCTTTCTCACTTACTGGTTTGGCGCTTAACCTACGCGTTGGGCTTCGGTCGGGCGACGTTACGAAAGGGAGTAATAAAAAATTGCCAAAAATCCAAAATTATACTATAATCAGATTTAGTGTCTACCAAATGCGTCGCAGTCTCTTCACACAACTTACTAAACCATTAAAAATGTCTAAAAATCCAAAATTATGCTATAATTATTAATTTTTTAACGAAAAATTGTTAGATCTTTTTGATCGTCGCCACAAGTCTGCTTGCAAAGTTTCAGCTCGATTGGATCACGAAGTTTTTTCGCCAGACAAGCAAGCAATCAGACGCCAAGAGTTAAAGGAAAGGGATTAAAAATTATGTCATTTTTCTTCTAATTAAAGGAGCCAACTTTTCCGTGTTATAGCAGTCTGAAAATAAATAAAAAAATCTTTTTCTACTCACCCTACTACGTATATTCGAGGAACTTCTCTTTATCTCTTCACTGTGGTAATAAATAAATACACGACTTGCAAGCGGATTGTGTAGGTGTATGAGTTCACGTATATGGGCGTGGGTTCACAAGGCTGGCAATCTTCTCCTTTTCATTCAGCTTACAGTTCGATTTATTGAGAAAAGAGAACTAGTCCAGTTTTTATAAAGTTATTTTACAAAAAAACAACATCGAATTTTTCGACATTATTACCTTGAATTTTATACAGAAAATGTCCTTGTATAAATAAATAATGGCCTCTAGATATAATTCTTTGCCAACTCGTCTCTTTGTGGGTTTTCCGTTGTTCTTTTTAATGTTGTTCCTTGGTATACAATATTTTTACAAAGATATAAAAAACTAAAATTGTAAGTAGGTCCTCGAATCGGTAATAAAAATACTGAAAATGAAATCATAGTGCTTTCCAATCGGGAATTTCTTTCCTTTCGCGCACTTATTGAATCAGAAATCGTCAGTTGATAGATTTTAGGAAAAAGAAGTAATACCCGATTCAATTAAACTAGTAATTGACCCGGTGTCGGCGTCTCGATCTGTCGGGCCACCGGGTCAGGCCGAGGGATTATTTCAATATTTCAATTTTATCATTTCAAAGGCTCTTCATATTGTATGTGAGAATTCCCACAGCGATAAGTGGGAAAGCGGTTTATAGGGAAGGAGCGAGGTTTAGGCGGCGGCGCTGGGTGAGGCTGAGGGATGGGCGAGCGTCTCTGCAAGGGGTGGATGTAGTCTTTGCATACTAATAAAGAGCCGGAAAGTGCGCGAGAGAGATGTTCGAAGTTTTTATTTCATCAATTCCGACTTCTAAAGATGCATCAGAATACTAGCCGTACACCCATGTAAAATCACGGAACATTAAGTGGTTCGTGTAACCCTAGTATAATATAATATAGTATATTTTTTATGGTCCACCTAGAGGCGGCGTTAGCAACATGCGTTAAGCTACAGATACACATGCTTATTTAGTGGCACGTGAGCATGCGCAGTATCGACCTTCTTTAGGCCTTGCTTATTAGTGGCATGTGTGTACGCACATTGCTAGTAATGAGCATGCTACTTAGTGGCATGCTCAAAAATCAACCGCCGGTTGATTTATAAGCATGCCACCGTTATTCACCATAGAGAAGGGGTATCTCTGGAGCATGTGTGAACAGACTTGCTTATTATGAGTATGCTTATGTCATTCGCGGGCTTCGCGGCTAGTATATCAATGCAATCTTCTCAGTCCGCAACAGATAAAACAAATACGGTGCGTTGGGGAGATGATAAAGCATTACTTTTCGTGACTTATTATAGGAATCATGAATGTCTATGGAATACTCGGTCACTGTTGTGTAAAAATAATATAGTGAGAAATAATGTTTATGAAACTTTATGAATAGGCATGAATGATTCAAATCTTACAATAAAAATTATTAAAACTAAACTAACTTTAAAAAAATAACTAACTTTTTTGATTTATTGGTTCACTTGAATTTTCCATTTCAGTTTGAAAGTTTCAATTTTAAACTAGAGTTTGTCTCTATTCTATGACAAGAGCATGCCACTAATAAGCATGTGTGTTTGATTGTTAGCTTTGGGCATGCTTATATATATATGTATATATAAAGCATGCCAGTAATGAGCGAGTGTGTACAGTTGTTAGGGCATGCTTATTAGTGGCATGCTCATTAGTGGCATGCTCATTAGCATGCCACTAAATAAGCAAGTGTATCTGTACTTTTAAGCGGCCGGTTCGGGTTTGCTGGCCCGGGGTTCCAGGTCCATCTCCGGCCATATAATTCGTTTTTTAGCCGAGAATTCGATCGAAATTACGTATGTTATACAAAGTTATGGACAGACAGACAGACAGACGGATGGACGGACAGCGAAATTATTACGTTTGATATCCATCCACCTTTTTTATGTTTCGTATTACATTAAAATAGGCTCATTTATCACTAAGTTTCGAATAATTCTCGCAGATACAACGAAACTGGCGGATTTCCACCCTCCTCGTAAAATAAATAGTAAAAAAAACTAAGTGAAAAAAATTTACATTTTATTTTTTACGCGGACGGAGCGAGAGGATGATTGGACCATATTAGTAAATCAAAGAAAGGCAGTGGGCGTCTGTCGTGGGAAGTGAAGGAAGGTAGGATTATTCTGTCCCGGTGAAAGTTCTTTTCCCTTTCAGATTGTTTGTGGAACAAATGAAGCGGACAGTTCGGCCCAATCAAATAGAAGACCCTTTAATTGGAGGCTTGCTTCATAACACGCCCTTGCCCCTGGAAAGAGGTTTATGCCTTCACAGGCCCTTTCTGTAATTGCAAAATTCTTTAATAATCAACAAAATTTACGACAAACTTGGCGAAATAGGTTCCGAGCTGAATTCCCGCTAAAGTGTAAATAATGTGGGGGGCCGCCCGCCCAATCAAAAACACGTTTTGGGGAATATTTCGCGCGGCGGGAAAGTCGCCTTGACCTGCTTCTAGAATTTATTTTAAAAATGATTTATGTTTAATGGATACATTTGAGTATTCATTTGACCAAATACGAATCGGCGCTGAATTGTTATGGAGAGTTATTCATCGCAACCACTGTATATGTACAATTCTGACGCGCTTAATTCGATTTTGATTCTGGGATTATAGCGCGTCGACATACTTATTTTTCCGCATATCAACGTGACGTAATCAATCAATGTGATCGATGTGTTGTTGTTGTTTTGTCCTCCGTATTGACGTGGCCATTGCATGTAGCTAAACAATTAGTAACTATTAAAGAGTTAAAGTTGTTATTACGGTGGTTAGACATATTTAACTGTGATGGTTACGGATATTTTTTATACAAACCGTATGTTTTTCCAAAATACGACAGTGAGTCCGCCCTATAAACACTCCACAACAAAGTGCGCATAATTTACGCCCCCGGACACGGAAACATTAATCAGTCCGCCCTATACCTCCGCGGGTACAGGTTGTCGTCCTGATGACGTTGAATACGAATTCAACGCAACGTCGAGAATCGTTTCTCGGAAAAACATACGGTTCGTATAAAATATCCGTAACCATTTACAGTTAAATTAGTAACTAGTTATCATCACTAATAATATAAATTTAACTCGTTATCACTTTCCTACAAAATTATGCACCTAATTATTCTTTAAAAAATATCCATTTTATTAATATGCATCACTATGATGAAGTGCATTTAACATTGTGTACAGAAAAGCAAAGATTCAACGAAATTATGACAATTAAGATAAATTAAGACGTCCCACACAGACGAATGTTTTTATACGTAAAACATGTATGGTAGTCTTAGTACGATGGCCCAGGGCTTACAACCTGTAAGAGCTGGCTTAAGTGATTGCTCTACACAATGTAACGTTCACCAATTCCATCGTAAGAACATCCACACATCGAATTTTTGAATGTTATAATATGTATGTTCCAACTAAAAATCACCAGTATATTTTAAGGGGCTATGTTAGTGACATCTGTTGTCTCTTCTCATGAAAAAGCATACATAGATTTCGCAGCTGGTAACGAGACTTCTATATTTTGAACGTGGTGTATTGGGGAATATTCTTTTTAATGTGTATTTATGATATTCTTCCGAATCATTTAACATGTAGACTAGAATACGCCTGAAAATCAATATTTTCAATTTTTTATTTATGACAGATTATTATAAATAATATTAAATTTGTAAACTCTACTGAGTTTAATATATATTATTTATTTTTTTTTTAATTTTTACGCTTCAACAAGTCAAGAGGCACAATTACAGAAGCGAAACGCGCTACAAATCATCCAGGCTTGAATAAATCACATAAAATAATTGCAGGGACGTGCAGTGAGAACGTTGAAGCACAATTTTTTCCCAACCATATTTTTTTAATAAAATCAAAATTAAAGATATATCTCGTAATATTCCTATTGCAGGAATCATCGTGTTATTCAGATTAAAATATTTCATAATATTCTGCCACATAACTATTTATTTTCTATTTTTTTTTCCAAATGTATGCTTAGGAAAAAGTCAAGCTTCAATGTTCTCACTGCACGCGCCTGAATAATTGTGACCTCACCGAAAATCGAACCTCGTTTTGAGAAACCAGTGTCATGCCCACTGAGCTACAAGGACCGCAAATTTTTCTATTTCCACTAATTAATGAGAGAATCAGAATCGTCCATCGATAGGTGAAGTGTGAATGAAGATCGTGTGAGCTGGAGGAGAGTTTGCTCTCGGGCTGATGGTGTTGCGGCGGCCAGACGAGTAAAAAAACTATCCCATAAAAATCAAGTTTTTATTTTACTCCCTTTCTTTGTAAATTGAGTTTACCATCGTGTAATAATTGATTGACTGAAAATAAACATGAAAATTTCTTTGTCAAAAATCTCTCTTTATTATTTGATTTCTTCCCAAAAAACCGTAGTGTACTGTCATCTGTGAACCAATTGTCATAAAATTTCGAAATTCGTAGTGAAGTAACCTATTATACCTACCGACGGAGTAATTCAAATTTTAAATATTCCGTGACGTTATCGGGCCGCCGGCGCCGTTGGTATTAATCAAACTTTTGTAATGATTCAAATTTGAAATTTCTAAAAAATTCATGAAAATTTCTAAAAATCCAAAATTATACTATAAATATTATTATTTTTTAACGAAAATTTGATAGATCTTCTTGATCGTCGCCACTAGTCTGCTTGTAAAGTTTCAGCTCGATTGGATTACCGGAAAAGGGTCAAAAATCGATCCAAAGTTTTTTCGACGGCAAGCAAGCAAGCAGACGCCACGAGTTAATATAAAGGGAGTAAAAATGAGCAGCGAGCCGCAACCATGTGTCAACGGGACCGATCAACGCAACCTGACCGCTTCCTTTGTGAAGTATCCGGGAGAGAGTGCGCCTCTCGAATGGGGCTATTTTCCCATCTCAAAGCTCATGAGAGACGCAGCAACAACTGAGTCAGAATGGCGAGGGGATCCTCGATCATGAGGCCCGGCTACAACAACAACAACATGAATGAATATAATAAACTCAGTATAGATAACAAGGTAAATATAAAAAAAAAACAAATTTATTAATCAACTAGAAAGACATACATAAGAATTAAATCAAAGAAAAAATATTTGTTCGTTGATTTGACTTTTCTGTATGTATTTCTAGTCGATTAATAAATTTGGTTTTAAATTTCGCAGAACTTTGTTTCACAATCTTCTTCTTTTGGTGTCATGTCAGGTCCCCCCAACGTTGACTATCACCCAAGAGAAAGCGTCCCTGTCCTGGGCAGCACGAAACAGCTCTCCAACACTTCTTATGCCCGTCCAGTCGCGTATATTGCGGAGCCAGGAAATTTGTCTCCTTCCAACACCTCTACGACCCTTTATCTTGCTCATAAGAATCAGGTGGAGCAATTCATATTTTTCTCCTCTGAGCACATGACCCAAATACGATACCTTTCGGGTTTTGATATTTGTCAGCAACTCTCTATTCACTCTAGCTCTTTGAAGAACTCTTGTGTTGCTGACCATATCCGTCCAGGGTATCCGGAGCATTCTCCGATGTATCCACATTTCGAACGCCTCCAGCCGGTTCATGCTACTCACTTTGAGGGTCCACGATTCCACTCCGTACAGCAGGACTGACCATATATAACATTTGACCAGTCGCTGTCGAAGTTTCAGGTTAAGATTGTCATCGCAGAATATCTGTCTCATTTTGTTAAAAGCAGCTCGCGATGCTTCAATTCTGCATTTGACTTCGGTTTCTGGGTCGAGGTCTTCCGCTAGGATACTTCCAAGGTATTTAAACTTTGTCACTCTCTCTATACCAGCCCCATTCAATGTGAGGCGTGCTCCCGTGTGATCTTGCCTACTAAACACCATGAACTTTGTTTTACTCACGTTCATGTTAAGACCCAGTCTCACACCAGCCTCATTAATTCTGTTTACGAGTGTTTGTAAGTCTTCCATACTATCTGCCAGAATGACTGTATCATCCGCATACCTGATATTATTGACGTGTACACCGTTAACCTTGACCCCCAGTTCTATGTCATGCAAAGCCTCCTTGAATACTAGATCGGAGTATAAATTGAACAACATAGGTGACAATATACACCCTTGTCGAACTCCACGTTTGATTGGTATAGACTTTGTTGATCTAGTTTCCAACTTGATGACAGCTTCCTGGTTCCAATATAGGTTTTTAATAATGTTAATGTCTTTGTCATCAATACCACGCTCTTGGAGCATCTTGATGAGGTCCGCGTGTTTCACTCTATCAAACGCCTTTTCATAATCAATGAATTTTAAAGATTATACATTCACGAATAAGATTAAAATGTGAATGTGATTTGGATAACTCCCAGTTTGGCTTCAGGAGTGGTTTTGGAACACAAGAAGCGTTACTGGCACTAGATGTGCTACTGCAGAAATGCCGCGACCAACGAAAAGACGTTTTTGCGTGTTTCATTGTTTCACAATAAGAATATATTTTTGAACATAAGGTAAATATAATTTATAATAATATGTCATCATAACAATTTCTACAAAGTAAACGCCAAATCCATCAATAATACACTCAACGAAATATTCATGGAGATTAAAAGTATTGAAATGTATACCTATGTATTTATATATCTTAACAGTTTCTATCCTATTAAAGTTGTTAGTTTAGAACGGGAGTCAGTGAACTTCTCAAACAGTAGAGCCAAATATGCATAGTGTAATTATCCGCAGATGTTTCCAAGCGAAGAGGCTAAGAATGGCTTTTCATTATTAATTTATTTACATAGAAATTATACATTAATGTAGTGTAAAATACCTTTTTAGTTTATTAAAGAAAGTAAATAGAATAATATCTACTATCTTAACTAACTATCTAACTAACTAACCATCACGCCGTTTTCCCGCAGGGGTAGGCAGAGAGGGTAGAACGCCATTTTATTGTATCTTGGTACACCACTTTTGCTTCGGCTACATTCATACATCTTCTCATACGGTTGTTGAGGCTTTTAACAGGGCCATCCTTAAATGTTTGTAGTATCTTTCGCGGACGCCCTCTATTCCTGTTGCCTTCAGCACTCGCCTCATATATTTTCTTAACCATCCTTTCCTCCTTAATACGTTCCACATGACCAAACTATTTCAGCACTCCTTTTTTATTCTACTATCTTAATTTAAATATTGTCACGGAATGGCAAGCAAAAGGAATTGCGCACTGTCCGAATTTCTCGTAATATGTCAACACTATCGAAGGATCGAGAACGGCCTATAGCAATCTAGGGTGATATACAAAATTCGGGAAATGCCTGGAAAAACCGAGAAGCGACGGAAAACTTATCCTAAACACTAGAATAATCTAGGAAGTTCGAGAAAACCAGCATTTGCAGGTATAAATAAGGTGAATTTAGGCCGCCGCGGAGTCATCGTGTTTTGACAGTTCGTTTGATGCGAATTCGTCCGGTGCCGATTTTGCAGTCGTGAGATAATCGAAACAATGAATAATGTGAAATAATCTAGCCGAGAAGACCTTTTTCCATTTGTGAAAGACAACCGAATTAGTATGTGTAAGCCGTGCGTGCGAGGCAATGTTTCGTTGTGTTGGTGTTTATACCCGTAAACAACAACGCAAGGAAACAATGTGCCTCGTGCACACGGCTAACACATACCAATTCGATTGTCTTTCTTAAATGGAAAGGCGTAGATATACCTGAGTGACGAAATAGTGCGATTTTAAGTGCGAGAATTGAATATTCTACGAATGATAAATAAGTATTACACAGCGATAATAAAGTGTTCATATACGAGTGATACATTGTGAAACAGTGTAGATTAAAGAATAGCGTTAAGTTGAATTCGTGTAATGTGACTTTGTACATTGAATATAATTAATCAATCATTAGTTTCATTTTCCAGTGTTTTCATTCGCCTCTCGCAGCCACTGCCACATGGCAATATGTTTGAAACCAACATAAATAAAATCACGTGTCGTTTTTAAATAAACTTATCTTTTAATATAAAACTAATATAAAATGTACTTCGAATTTCTTGGGAAAATATGAATAGTAAGTTCTGAAGTATTTGGAAGTTTTTCATTTTATACAGGACTTGAAATTCTCATTCTTAAAAATGATTGCTCGCAGAATTGCTCAGCTGAAGTTAGTAATAATAGCAAATGGAATCCTTTTAACTGATTAGTTATATGTATTTTGGGTAAGATAAATAAGTAGAAAATTCAGAATATTTTGAGTTTGTCTAAATTTTTCAGAACACAGTACTGGATTTTGTCCCCAGGGACATCATTAATCAAGATATATTAAAGATGTCTCATAGAGACGAAAATATATTTTTTATTTTTTTATGGGAAGTACCTAGGTACGGAAGTCTTTGGAAGGAAAATTCCAAGCAAAAATGGATATCTCATTAGTTACATTTGTGGTTAATTAACGGGAATGAAAGAGCTTTGAATGCGCTAAAGATAATTAGAACATTCATATGAAACGGGTTGTAAAATTTAAATATACGAGACATCTATAATATCAGTAGAAAATTATTTTTAGTTACTACAACAGTAGACACCCTTTGGTGACGTCTAATTTAACAGTAAGAACTTACACAATTATGAACTGCACTTCTAAATAAATTGACTTTTGAACCACGATTTTAGCACGACTTACAGCTAATATTTTTATTTTGACAAATTTCTTAACAAGTTGCTCTCAAATTCTATTTAAAGGTAAATGGTATTTATTTTTGATGTATAATTTATGTAATGATGATGTAAGAAACACATCATCAAATATTATGTATATTTGATGATGTGTTTGGACATAATTTGGGTAAGATGGAGAAATAGATTGAAAAATAGGTGCGGCAAGCGGTGTGTTGCGTCCTTTATACTGAGCTTAGTATCGAGTAGTAGAGATGGCAGTGTTCAAAACGGTATATCGCCCGACGCTTACGCACGGTCTATATTTGCCTCATATATTCTTAACTGTCCGTTACTCGTACGTTCCATATGCCCAAACCATCTCAGCGACCATTTCATCATTTTATGAACCATAATACAAATAAACCTACATATTTTTCATGCCTACCTACCTAATTTGTTAATTTTTCACTCGTTCTTCTTCTTCTATCAATTGCAGGCTTCACTTTCGCAAGTGTTGGAATTAGAACTTCAATATCCTCCACTTGTCTTGCAAAAAAGTTTTAAGACATTTAAATCGAAAAGAATGCTTGTGATAAAAAAGACAAAAAATATTTATGCAGTATATTAAATTTCTAGGTCAACGCAACTATTTTCAGCTCTTCACTCATAAGCTATCCTTTTAAATTTCTATTTAAGTGTTAAAAAATAAGTTCATATTTTTTAACGCAAACCAGAAAATTCTGAGCGGCCGTGAAATCCTATTTAAGAACATTTTAAATATTTTTATTTATTTTTGAGCGTGAAAAATGATTTAATTTTTTTAAAGAATAGCTCAAAGAATATTTATTTGAATGTGTTGAGGCTCGTTGAATAAATTATCTGATTTATTTCGGATTTTTTGTTTATTACAAGCATTATTTATTTCAAAACCAAATATATTAATTAATTAGAAAGACATATAGAAAAATCAAATCAAAGAAAATATATTTGGCTTGTGATGAATCACCTGTTTCTATAGATTTTATTTTTATTTTATTATTTTTATTTTGAACTCTAAGATGATTTAAATGCTACGCGGGGAAAAATTGAGCTAAACCCACCTGGCGTAGTATTGGAGCTACAAAAATTTGGGAATGATGAAACGCTAGTATTGGGAGGGAGTTAGTAGCGATTGATCGGATATAGGTTACGGGCAGTTACTAATCAATTCTTATAAATCATATTAATCTTGTGGTAAAGCCGTGTTTGGTACAAATGGTTGACGATCGATGCGGTCCGAGCGGTCCACATGTGCTTCCCATAAAAAATGCTGAACATGGTTTTCAGAGATTTAGGTCGCGGTTATTGCAGTTTAAGCCGTAAAAAAACCGATTAACGTCTACTCTAAGGTGACGATGATATTGACAGTTCCACGAGGTTTCTGAATTATTGACTTTTTTGCTGGGGTTTTGAAACCGCTTAAATGTCATTAATCGTGGTCTCGAGTGGATTCCCGGGCAACAGAGATGCATAGATATAAGCGAAAGCAAGGAAGGCAGGTCTAATCGGGGGATCGCGAGAGGAAAACGCCCATAAATAATTTATAGGAATTGGCCGTGAAGCACGGATAAAACGTACACGATGTACCAGAGGGGTGACCTTAACTGAGCGGATAATGATTTATTTTCGTTTCGCGGGAATCAGATAACGTAGGCAGATAGGGAAGTTAACTATAATTCCATTATATTTATCTGTAGACTAACGCTCTGTCGAGAAGCGAATAGTGATTCATTTTCGTTTCGCGGGAGTCGGATAACGTAGGCAGATAGGAAAGTTACCTATAATTCCATTATATTTATCTGTAGACTGACGCTCTATCGAGGAGCGAATAATGATTCATTTTCGTTTCGCGGGAGTCGAATAACGTAGGCGGGTAAAAAAGTTAACTATAATTCTATTATATTTATCTGTAGACTAACGCTCTTCAGGCTTTTACAACAGATAGGTAATTGTGCAATGACGGTATATACAGTTAGGAAAGAGATAACGATAACGTGTAAGCATATTAATGGCACGACAAGAAAATAATATACTCGAATATAGATACAATATATTAACTATGTAATCACTACGAACCTGTCCGACGTTAGCGTAGTTTCAACAGGACGGGTAACGTGTATACGATTGGCTATTCTAGCTCAGATTTCGCCGGGTTTGGTAGTAATAACCACAAAACATAATTGAACAAGTGTATCCAGATAAGAATATTGTAAATAAAATAATATGAATTTGCGGCCCATATACACATGAAATAAAAGGATAAAGCGTATGGGGATCTTATAGATGGATGGATAAATGAAACAAATATATATAGGAGTAAATGCAAGTAAAAAGCAAGCATATAAGTACCAAAAACATAGGAGAACATAGTGTGATAGAAATTCGAAGACGGGAGGAACAATAATGTGAAGTGGAACGGATATAGCAAGAGCATGTAATAATGATAAACGTACAAATACAGACAACTACTTGAGACCGATTCGACAGATACTAGCAATCTTTCAACGCACCTCTAAGAACATGGTGAGCGGTATATAGTTATCAGCGGAGGCGTCCAGTGCCTTGGCAATAAATGAGCACTGAATTAATCCGACGCCTTGCCTGCGGCACTGGAGGTTTTTTTACTTATTTGTTTTATTTGTTTTCATTTATTGGGTTTCTTACAGCCATATAATTAATCAATCTTTGAAGAAAAGACAATAATTGATGCACAGAGTTTTGGGCCAATTACGCGAAAACACATACATACAATCGATAAAAGAATAAGAAAACATGTCCAATAGTGGGTTGTGTGAGTGTGTATCTGTGTGTTTATTTATTTGTTTATTTATTTTGTTTTGGGAAAAAAATTAAAAGCAAAACGATCTTAAAAATCTTCCACTGAATTTAAAATTTTAATTTAACTTACATTAATAGTTTATTGTGTTATAGCGAATAGTACTCTTCCAGTATTATATTGTTCGAGAATATTCACTGTCTATGTAACATAGTTATTTTGTGGATCAATCTTACTGCCAATAAAAATAATAATAAATGGTTACAAATTATGTTTAAATTCCGCAACGGAGGGAACTAATACGTCCCTGTGCGCGGAGAGCCGCGGGCAAAAGACAGGATTCATTGGATGATCCACGAGAAAGATCGCCCAAAATTAATTTAAAATTAGGTGTAGTACCTTTGAACGATTGTTTTATCTAGGTATGCAGTGTGTACATGTTGAGTGTAGGGAAATTGATACAATGATATAGCAGCCAAGGATCGTTAAATTTCCGATAAAGACGAGTGAAAATACGAGGGAACGGGGCATAATAATGGTAGATAATGAAGAAACATCAACTATGATTAGGGGAGTACCCGATAGATTGTAGTTACGGTTGATCAAACGACAATATGGACTGAACTTAGAAATTAAATATTAAAAATTAATTATCGCGCTTGTGAAGCGAGTTCAAACCGTCTGAAGCCACCAAGTCCGTCCCAAACGGGCACAGGGATGGAGATAGAGACGGCAATAGGAGGTGGGATCAACTGACATATCCGAGTGGAGATATGGTTTTTTTTTGCCAAATTGAATCTTAGGAACAAAGAATTTGGTTTCAAGGAAAGTAGGATATTGAAAATCCTGGAAACACACGACTTAGGACCTTTGGCTGCTAGGGGGGGTTTAAAATGTCAAGACACAGCAGAAATCAGGCAGTTGGTGAACGTCTACGAGAGCGCAAAATCCGCGTCGGTTGTTTTTTTGAGTGAAAGTTACCGTCGACTTAGAGTGTCCAGTGGATATAGTGAAAATTATAGTTTAATTTCAAGTGAAAGTTGTGTACGGGTAAATATACTCTTCGACATTGTTGGTTGCTCACGTTAAAAGAAAAGGGGGGTACGGGTTTGATTTTATTTTATAAAGGGTAATTAATTTGGCATATTAGAACTTCGGAAATTACTGCGCTTTATTAAGTTGATTAGTCCGGCATATATAGAACTGATATTTGCAGATCTCCGGAAACTAGCTGTGCGTTATAAAGATACCTATTTTACGCTAAACACGCGGGAAATTGTTAATAAATCTTGTAAAAATACCTATCTTATGCTAAATACGCGAGGTCCTGTTAAAAGGGTTTTAACTCAGAGTACGGGATTGATTTTATTTTATAAAGGTAATTAATCTGGCATGTCGGAACTTCGGAAATCACTATGTTCTATAAAGTTAATTATTTTTGTCGTCTTACTAGGTTCACAGAATAATATTCGCAGAATTTCAGGAAACGGTAGAGTTCAAATTTAGTTAAATTTTCGTTTACTAAGTATAGTATTGGCGGATCTCTGGAAACTAGATATAAAGATACCTATTTTATGCTAAACACGCGGGAAGTTGTTAAAAGATAAGGGAGTTGTTACTAACAGATTCGATTTTAAATAAGTCTTATAAAATACCTATCTTTGCTAAATACGCGAGGTCTCATTTTAATTTTTACATTTGTAAGGCATATAATATTTCGTTATATGAAATGTTTCGATTAGACCGGATTTATTTTAGTTATTGAAAGGATATTTAGTTTATTTTAATAATTTCTCTTGTTTATGTTTAATAGTAAGAGTCCGTTAAAATTATAGCGAATAAATTCTGGGATTAAAATACGTTTAGTGAAAAATATATAGCTGATCTCGCGGGGTATCAGGTTCAGCCCATAACTAGATTCTCATTTCGTTTAAAATTATATAGAGTAATTCCGTGAGAATCGGGGTTTATTTACAATTTTACAGATGTATGAAATTTCATTATTCTAAAAAATTATATAAAATAGTCTCGTGGGGGCCGGGGTTTATTTACGGTATACAGAAGTAAAAGTTTCACTATTTTATAAAGTATATAAAATTGCTTCCGTTCGGCCCGGGTTATCTTATATTATATAGGAAAACATAGGTCCC
>JADDOH010008174.1:0-30246 GCA_016648135.1 Agrypnia vestita
GAGTTCAAGAACAATTTCGTTTCCCCACACTGTCATCTTGACAGATACAGAGCATGCGTATTCACTTGTAAACATACCACGTGGTACTGACGCTCCGCGGAATGTTGCAGTGAGTACGCTCGGGTACCGTGCGCATGGCAACGTTGCCACGGCACGTGGAAATGCCGCGCTATGTTGTGCGCACCGTCGCGGAACAGTGCACGACGTTGCAACGTCACGTAGACTCTGTGCCACGCGTGCTGTTGAGGGACAATTTGTCCCCTAGTGAATACATGGCTTTAGCGACTTTCGTACTGGTGTTACCGTAAACAGCCAAAAACCGTTCCTACGCAAACTGACTAGTCAATATGCGACATCTCCAGTCACTTTGGTTTCCTACAAGTAAGATCTAGAAATAATTAACATGTTTGATAAAACGTCCGATGAAAATATCATAACCCCTTATGACGATCTACTTTATACAATAAGTACTTAAGAAAAAGGTGATAAGAAATGGCAGAATGTCAACAAGATAAATACAATAAATAATACATAAATAATGTAGGTAAACTATAATATAGAATTTAAATTGATTTTTTTTACTAATATACAGTGTACGAGCATTAAATATATCGACAGAGTTATATTGATTACCTAAATAAAATAATATAGAAAACAAATATCCATTTTCAAATAAAAACATGTCTTGCGAGGGTTAGATTTACCAGAACTTGAGATATTATTGTGAAGTAATTTTCTTTTTTGAAATTTTTTATTTATTTTTATTACTAAATTTATAATCAATTCAGATACTGATATTGAAACAACACTTGATCGAAAAACGGCTGATCTTATATTTTCATCCGTTTTACTATGGACCTTCGTTCCTTCTAAGCCTTACTAGTAAGAACTCGAAGATATTGATGATTGCGGAACTTCGCTCATTTACCGAATAATTCGCGTAATAACGGTCTCGGGTGATTTACGGTAACATCGTTACTCGTCGAAAAGGGTCAGTGCCCTTGTGACCACACCGCTGTTGTAATAAGTATTGCTTTAGAGATAGATAGTACTGCGACAGTATAGATATTTATGACATTCTAATACTAAAATAATCATTTATCGAAGTTATCTATACAATGTTGACATTCTGATATATGTATATGTAGGGTGTAACAGAGCTATAAACTTCTTTATAGATAGATTCCCGTCTAAATTATGTGTCGAAAATGTTCAAACAATGTCTTAAAATGACGAGTTGTGGAGATAAGCGACTTCAAAGATTGCAATTTACGCAGCTGCTATTTAAATATTTTTGACTTGTGCGCCTTTTGTAGAAGGTCTGACTATCATTAAAGTAACTTACATCTAATATTAAAAATTTAATCGCTTTAATACAAGTCAAATAATATGACTAAAAAATTAAATCCTTTTAGAAGGGTGTGGGAAAATCGACTATGAACTTCAAAAAATCTGGCAAAATCCTCCGCCAGCTACGTGGCGATGATTCTCTTTTAAATCGTCACTTTTTTTAGTTTTGTATTGAACCTTTTTATACGAAAATGTTAAACAAAATAATGTGTTTCCATATTGAATGATAATCCTTTTACTGTGATTGGATTACGCACATTTCAACCATGTGTAACAACCCTAAGAGGAAAACTATATCTTCACACGCAGGCTGTTGTTAAGTTTATAGATCACAATATAGGATGCAACAAATTTTAATATTCTTAACGCCACTTACTATCTAAATATAATAATTTCGTTGTCTGTCTGTCCGTAACGTCCGTAACTTGCTGTAATTAAGCTGGAATTACAACATTAGATAATTAGAGTGTAACGCAATGGCTCAAGTAACATGCAAGGGTCGCCCCACCGAATTACACAGTCTTGACATTTTTATATTATTACTTTATTATATTTAGTTTTAGGTTTAAGCAAATAAAGTCAATTAAAAAGGCAAATGGTTCCCTCTTCATGAATTTTCAACTTCGAAATCCTGCAATTATTATGTCCCGTGATTTTTCACAGATGTACGGCAAGATAAGTACTATTTTAATAGATTTAAAAGAGAAGAAGAGTAAAACTAAATATTTATTATGGAAATATTATTACATCAAGAAATTTACACAAAATTATACTTACCATAATTTCAATAGATTTTTTCTAATTTCAAATATAATACATACATTTATTTCCATAAAAACACATTCCGTCCATCTGTTCTCTTTACAAATCTACACCGTTAGACCGATCTGACCCAGATTTTGCGTACTTTAGGACCCTGCGGAAAACATTTACCCTCTGCCCCTTTACACTATGTAATGCACTCCGAATTAAATGTAAAACCACTCCCTCTTCCCCCACTGTACCTTAGTGCTCTAAATGTTTCATGTTCATTTTCTTTCTCCATGGTTTTCTTAACACAGAACTCGAACCATTTTATTATTTTGCAATAATTGTTTTCTCTTTCTTTGTAATTAGTAATCTTTATTAAAGTCTTTATTAATGTAGTTCTAAATTAATAAGGATTAATAATTAAAAAGAAATAGAAACATGCAGTTGAATCATAATTTTTATTTAAAAATTTTCTTTACATCTAATAGAATCTTGATAATTACGTTACTTATAATTATTAGTAAATAAAATACAATTATAGACCTAGCATTTATTAGTTACATTTTACAACTTTGATGAAAATATGTATAGTCATTGCCCACCACACTCCCGGACATCCAATCTACCTTCTGCCAAACAATCGAAACATTTTTGAAAAATTTTTCAAAACAATGGCACGTTACCCCCACAAACTACTGTACAAGCTTCAATCGGAAATTAACCAAAATCAATAAAAATATTATTATTTTTCGCACCCAGTACTTACTTTACTTTTTTGTATATTGACACGTAAAATATAATATTTGAACATTTCCGTTCCAACAATGTATAATTTTGTATCTGCCTGTTATCACACATTAATTGCTGTGTGTTATGTATTAATTTTGCTGACGTAATGTGATAGCACCGTTATCCGCGCTGAAAATAACTTGTTGTTTTCACTCGCGCCATATTGACTCGAAGTCTGCCACCCCGCAAATATTGAACATGCAAACACTTTTATTGTCTTAACAAAAAACGGTGAAAAGCGATAACGTATCGAAAATATCACGTTTATTGCGCTTATACATAGTTTATTAATGTATACCGAGTGGTGACTTGTCAAATTCTAATTTCCAAGGAAAATTGTCATGTATTTTTCTCATCTTTATAAAGAAACTACTTTTATGCATTTTTAAAAGTAAACAGAGTTTACAGATTTCAATGTTATCTTTATTAAGGCGATCGTCGCAATGTGAGCAAAAGTCACCACTTATTCTCACATCTTATCTTGCATTTTGTATCACATTTTTGTAAGGAAAGACATTAAATTAAAATTTATACATCATGTTCCATATACTTTAAATACGGATATCTTCCTAAATTGACACATAATAAATTATTTAATCGATTAATAAATTACCAAACCGACGATGTTTTAAAAATGAAGAAAATTGCTCCACTCTGTGGGCCTTATATGACTGTTTTTATTTAATTTATTTATTTTACGCTTCAACAGGCCAAGAGGCCCAATTACAGAAGCGAAACTCAAAACACCCAGGCTTGAATAAATCGCACAGATTAATTGTGACCTCACCGGGACTCGAACCCGGAACCCTCGATGTGAGAAGCCAGAGTCATGCCCACTGCGAGGGCCGCCGTGTGCACTTGTGACATGTCTTTTTTTTTCAATAATATAAGTAAACGATTACCCTATAATTTTTTTGAAATTATTACAAAATCTGTCAGTTTACTTTTTTTTAAATTTAATTAATAATAATATATATATAATATTTTATTACAATGATACCTAAAAAATGTTTATATACCTCACTAAAAAGAATTATGATTCTTGTGTGTGGTGAGGGATAATCTCTTACAATTTATGTTTTAAAAATCACTGTTTTTTTTTAAATATTATTTTTTGTGTGGTTTTTCAATCCTTTTTATATAGTTGACAACTTTTTTACTTCAGTAAGTCAAAATATTAGAAGTTAATATTTTAAAATAAAAACCAAAAATCTAATTCTCGGTAAATATTGCTAATTTCAGCTATTTAAACAAGACGCAATATTATATTCAAGAACACATTCTTATTGTGAAGTTGCAATTTAGTAGGCAAATATTTTTTCGTGGATTTGATTTTTCTGTATGTCTTTCTAATAGATTATTTAATTTGGTTTTAAGACGCAATATATTTAAGACACGAAACAAATCTGAGGATTGATTCGAATCATGAGTACAACGACTGTAACATTAATTATTGCTCAGAAATACGTCAACCAATTGCCTCTTTCAATAATTAACTAGAAATGTAGCTGGTGACACCTTTTAAATTGCAAGCTCGTTGAGTTCGCAGATATACGCATTTAGGATACACTTGCTTTTGTTTTCACACGAGGTATTTTTGCATTCTGCATTATATTGTAATCTTCCATGCAGACACAAAGAAATAAAGGCGTATATACCTGTGCAAATAATAATATTATTTTCTCGATGTTTCTTTGTACATAATGAAGGTTATTACATTACGCATGCACCGCAGTCAAGTGATTTAATTTGAATAATTACAACGATTATTATTGGTGTCGCTTTAAAACCTATCAGTTTATTATATTGTTACCGGCAATAATTTCTCGTTAATATGAATAACTCGCCTCGACGAATTCATGTAGATACAACGTAGTATTTAAAATTATTTAACGGAAGTATTTAACGTTTGTAAAATTATTAATTAAGATAAATTATAGAAATCTCACAGAGACGAAGTCATTTATACGGAAAACGTGTATGAAAGTCTTTATAGGGTGGCCCAGAGCCTTTGCTCTGTATGAACTGGCTTAATTATCACTTTACAACAGTGCAACTTTCAACAAATCCACCATAAAAGCATCCACACATTATCAAATTTTTTGAAAATTGTATGCTTATATGTTCTAATCAGTATGCTTTCTATGGTAGACATCTATGGTCCTTCCCATGACATAGCATACATAGATTTCGCAGCTGGTAATGACAGCTCTACGTTTTTTTAAGTGGAATATTAAGCAATATTATTTTTAATATATATATTATGATATTCTTTCGAATTATTTTACACATACCCTGGAATACAATAAAAATAATAATAACAAAATTAATTATAAAAAAATATATTAGCTTTTAATTATTTTCTACACAATGAAGTCTAGCGCATTTAACATACTATTATTTATATTAAAATGAATGGGTGCATATATATGTATACACGATCTTATATAAAAGTACAATATATCCGTTTTTAAACCTGTCTATATCTTATACATCACATATTTACGAAGTTGAATTTTAAATTTATACAATTTTCTTCTTTTCTTGCATTTCATTGAAAATCTTCATTAAACTTGTAAATCATGGATTTCTTACTGAGAACTCTAGAACTGAGAAGGTCTAATTCAATTTCAAGCATTCAAATAATTTCAAATCTCTATTCATATATTTTGTTTGTCTTTTAAAATAAATACAGCGCAAACACCGGATTTATTTTACTATAGTTTCGCTCAATCAGATTGACTTTTCCAACCACTGTGCGGCGTCGAAATCACCAATTAAAATTTTTTGTATATAAAACAAAGCGATAATGTGAGTAGTATTGTCAAGCAATCTACCGACATCTTCAGTTCAACATTTTCTGACCTCTTTAGCCGACAGGTGATGGACCACGGACACCAGCCCGAAGGTGGTAGACCCTCCTACCACATCTCACGAATCACCCGGTTATGTAACTGAACACTTCAGATGTACGCGATAGAAGAAAACTTTACGTGGACAAATAGTAAGGTGATGTCACAGTTCACACTTCTGTTCTACGACGAATTTTTAAACATCATAATTATTAATTTTTGGGTATTTTTTATGGTGAATTTTAAAATATCGCTTCTTTGTTAAAAAAAATATAAATGGATTCCTTATTTTTTTCTCAGTGGATCTTCGCTGCCTGTCCAAGCAATCTAATCTTATGTAATAATAATCGTAGAACGGGTTCAGAGAATATTATCCTGTCGTGTTGAATTTTGAGAGATTATGAAGAGCGACTCGCTGCGTTTAAAACGGAAAAATTAAGTGATAATACTTGTGGATGTGTCTATGCCACATAGGTTAAGTTATGGAACTATGAATACATCAGAAATCAGTATCAAGCGTCACATCCTCGTTTCCGGAACCCACATTTCAGCCAGATCGCCACAGAAACGACCTCGATCAAAACAACCAAATCAACAGAAGTTGTAGTTTATATAACCAGCTGTGTCGTCGGTGTGGACAGGGTGGATTTGATTAGCAATTCTTTAAACAACATGAAGAAAAAAATTCGCACCAATATACACACCTTACATTAGTCGCTCCTAGAGTATTTTGAAATTTCCGGCTTCCACATATTTCTTGCAATTTGTTTTTCAATGATTAACATTATTTTATTGTGTTTTTTTTAATGTTTTTTTTAATAGAGATGCGAACACGGAATACGTATCACAATATTCTTACTATTTTCAAACTAAACTAAATGCTTGTGCTATAAAAATAAGACTAACTTGCTGGTCTGGAGTGAGATTCGAACTCGCGACCTTTGGATCACGAGGCAAGAGTCCTAACCACAAGACCAACAAGCTTTATTTATTTATTTTTATTTTATATTTAATATTTATTTTATTTCTATTTTTAAATGTGAATTTCTTTTTGATATAAATAATTACGTGCTGCACACACATGGACATTCTTAATTGGAGTTTTGAAATTTTTTGTTTGTATTAAATGTGTGTATTATCAACGATTCGTTAATAAGAATAAAATAAAATTACTATGCGGAAATAAAATTATATTTTAAACCCAAAGATTTGATAAAAACTCTACTAAATAAATACTAGAAAGCGACAGGTCTCACCTGACATTTATTTCCCAATGATAATTAAAGTTATATCGTTTATTTACGCGGTAAAAATTATATGATTGTGGTCGGTCATAATGAATCACTGGCACCTTGTGACGATAAGTTATATAACTTTTAGTTTTGCCCAATCAGAAGTAATAAAGAAACTATTGCCCTCGAATCGTAACTGCCCTCGGAATTATGGTAAATAGATAATCGCGTAATTAGTGCTAGTTGCGGAAATTTAGTAATTAAAAATATTTAATATCCTTGGATTGTAAACAGCTCTCCAAAAAAGGCTTATTATTATTTGTGATTTAAAAACAGAGTTATTTAGGATGATTTCAATCTCAATATTTTTATTGTGTTGTATTTGTAGGTTTTAAATTATTTATTTATTTATTTAACGCCCTTGTGGGCTTTTACAAAATATACAAAATATAAATTAAAAGAAAAAAACATAAGACAGATATAGATTTAAAAAATACAAATACATAAAAGAATTGTGTAAAATTAAATTGCCGTTAAAAGATTCACGTGCATATAACGGATTTGTGTAACTTTAGATTGCAGTTAAAAAGATTCAAGTACATCTTATAGATTTGTGTAAGTTAAAGAGAAGTTTAAGTAGTAAGAAGAAAATGTTTGTAAGTAGTAAGAATAAGAGCAAATAGTTTGCAGTTATTTTTATTTTATTTATTTATTTCTATTTAATTTTAAGTATAAGATTTTGTTTGGACTGTGCCTGTCTCACTAGAAATATCTGTGTTGAGATAGGCATAGTTTACAATATTGTGTAGGTTCAAAACGTAGTAAATAGAAAATAAAGTGTTTAAAGTAACATAATAGAAAATATATCACATATGAGGTTATATTGTGTTAGTGTGTTTTTGTAAGTGTGCCTATTTTATCTCTCCCCTTGTTTCGGATCCACTGTTTTATTTTGTATTTTATGTTAGGGTTGTAAATTGTGGTTATCGCGGATTGTTTTAATTCGTCAAGCATGCAATTAAGTAATTTGGGTCCAAAATAGTTATAGCTCCTTTGTCCTACGTGGTATGTAACCTTGGGATTTTTAGATTGAGTTTGTATTTTTGTGTTTGTATGTATATTTAAGAGTATTCGCATAAATTTGTTTTATATCGAATACATCGAATTTGTTGAATATTTCATCTTGTTACCAGAATGTTAAAATTGAGGTTTTGAGGATTACTTTTATAGCAATTTTTTGAGTTGCAATAATTCAATTACATCTTATAGATTTGTGTAAATTAAAAAGAGAAGTTTAAGTAGTAAAAAGAAAAAGAATAATTTATTATCCATTTCCATTTAGTTGAGATGCAAAAAATTGTATCAACTTTGTCCTATAACAGTTATATTATCAGCAAAAATGTAAGCCGCCTCTGCACGTTCATTCCCTAATAAAGGTAGTCTTGGGATTACAGAGTTTGCTAATGCATTAGTTCGGACATTTCCACTAAAATAGAATAATGCACTATGTCTTGATAACTTCAATGGGGCATATAAGTCTATCAAACTAACAATCTGGGGGCAATCAATCATGCTATTTATGATCCTATACAGAAATATTAGGTCTGTCACGGTACGTCTCATAGACAAGTTTAATAATTGCAAATAACTAAGGAGATATTCATCATTGATATCTTCCAAGCGTATATTTAATTTGTAATTAATAAATCTTAAGAACTTTTTTTGGATTCGTTCAACTACCGTTGAATGATTAAGATAGTGAGGCGACCAAATAATCGAGTTATATTCAACCTGAGGTCTGACAAGATAAGTGTAGAGGACCTTGTTAGTGCGCAGGTCTGTAAACTTTTGTGCAGTTCTTAAAACAAATCGCAACATTTTGAGGCCTTTATTAGTTATCAAGTCAATGTGGGGAATGAATGATAATTTATTGTCAAAAATTACTCCCAGATCACTTATCTCCCTAACTGATGCAAGGTTTACATCATTAATTTTATAGGTGAATTTAACAGGATACTTTTTTTTGTAAAACTAATAGATTGGCACTTGGAGATATTTAGATAAAGTTGATTGTTGGTACACCATTTGAACAGGGAATCCAAATTAGTTTGTAGTATCGTACAATCGGACATACTTTTCACTGATCTAAATATTTTCAAGTCATCGGCAAAAATCAGAAATTGTACATCATCAAAAATGTCAGCAACGTCATTTATAAAAAAGGATGAACAGGATTGGTCCAAGATGTGATGTGAATATTATGATATATTAAGAAACATTTTTGACTTATGATTTTGCACTCAAAGCAGAATACTGCTTTACAACCAGTATTCAACAAATGCCGGATCGAGAAAAATTCGCCCTATAAATCAATTTTACAGTTAGAATTTATAAAATGTGCATATGCCATATTCTGAAAATAACGAGATTGTTGTTTGGTGATTGTTACTCCAATACTCAAAAATGTCAATATTAGCTTATATTATATTATATATTAGCTTTAATTTAATATCTGAACTCTTTGTATGAAGAAATTAGTAAATGTGTGTGAAACAAACTGATTTCTACAGACTTTTAAAATACTATTAGTGCTTATTTTATATAATATTCTTCAATAACTTATATTTTAGACAAAACTTCAGATTGCATTGACTGTTTTTTAAGAATATCCAGACATCGTGGAGGTCCGACATTACAATCCATGTACATCCAAATTCTGCTTCTTGTCTTGGATTATTAACAACAATTATTATTTATGTATTCCTTATACTCCACATTTCCCTCGATCAATATATCACACTAATCAAAGTATACCAAAGGTCTCATCTAAAATTGCAAAAGTCGTTAATGTAGGTAAATTAATTCAGGAACTAGACGGCATAAATAAATAATTCACGTGTATTTTTTTGGTATTGGGGGCAACAGTCACCAAAATAACAATGTTGTTATTTACAGAATACGGCCGATAAACAACATATAAATTTGTGCAGCACATTTCGGTTTTAGTTGTATACGAATTTTGCGTAGGTGTTTTTAAGTCATTAAATTCTTGTGTTCAGTATGTTAGTCGTACTGCATTCATATTTGAAAGTGAAATTGAATAATTTAAGAAAGTTGTAATGCTATATTCTGGTCTCCATCCATGCAATTAACTTGATTTATCCTTTCAAGTATTCAAGGAGGGGGTGCGACTGCACTGCCCACTTTCATAGTGTTCACCAGTACTATACCCACTTAGATTTGATTAATCCACGAAAAAACCTATCACTATTGTATTATTTAAGGCGGTACATACATTTTTTAAGCTGTCAAAGTGGCGATATGTGTCGGATAGATCATGCTACTTCAATACGAGATCGAGACATGAACAAACGTCATATCAGATAAACCTTGCAAGAGCGTATTTTTTACATGTCCTTGTGAGATAGAAAGGTTGCGAGGAAACGAGACAACCATGTGGAGTACCGACGTTTAAAATATATGGGAACGCAAGTCATGCGCGCCTACCATTATTAGAATTTTAAATGTTTTAAGTCTAGAATATAAAAAAGCGTATGTATATTTCTCCAATAATTTAAGTGTTGTAAAAAAAAAGTAAACAACAATTTTTCTTATATCACTGTTTTTTAATTTAAAACTTTTGTCGAATAAGCAGATTTAGACATTATTTTGACTTCCGACTTAAATGTCAAAACACCTGTGAAAATAATTGAATTTAAATAATTTTTATTTAAATTAAACAAAAAACTACTACAACAATATGTATTGAATTAAAAATAAAATTAAAAACCATTTATCTATATTTCAAAAATTATCTCGTAAATTAATATCTTACTTGACTTTCAAATAAAAATGAAATCAACACGATTATAGTGAACATAGCAAGTCAGCAAAAGTGACATGCGTTCAATGTTAGGTTATGAGTAGAAATGCAATTTAATACAAAACTAGTTAAAAAAAACATTATTATCTGCGATGAATAGATTGCTTTCGAATATATAATATGATATTATTTTGAACTAAAGTCAAATTTGGCATAAAAACACGTTTTAAAGTGATTTTTTTTATGAAAAAATGATCGGACTACATGAGCGCGTACGCCTCTCCCGGCTGGCGCGCGGATTGTGATCTGCAAACTACATAATTTTTTGACACATTTCATACTATAGAATTTTTATTTTTAAATATTAATTAACGTGTTTTTTATAAAAAAAAATAGCTTTTTAATAGTGAATGAAGACTCAAAGTGCGAATATAGATATAATATATCGTTTAAAATCATATTTTTATATGAATAAACAACATTTGAAAATGACCAAAAATCGTAAATATTTAAGCATGTTTGAAAAATGATATCTTTTTTAATATTGAATATTTCTTAATTTCCTACGTACAGATTCTAGATAATTAAATAAACTTTATATGTATGAAAAAACATATTATGCTTACATACAAATTTTAAACGAATCACACTTTGCCCGGGAACATTAAAAAGGTTTTTTTTGCCGCGGCCTGTGGATTAATGCCTATATTTTTCTTAATTATTGTAAATAATGTTCAGTTTATTACTTTTATATAAGAAAAAAGGTTCTATCTAAGTTAACGCCCTAAAAAAATTGCAATCTATCATATAAATTCTGATATAAATGAATAATAAAATCCCACATTTTCGTAAAAAACGCCGAAATATGCATTTGCAGTGAATGTACCGCCTTAACTGGCAATCTTAATAAAAATTCATTATTCTGTTTCTTGTTTTTCTGCAATGCACACAATGATGATTATCAGCGGTAAAAAATAATAAGAATCGTCCCGTACCCAGTCTTTTAATTACCTCAAGAATAGAGCATTGACAATGGTATAAAACTGTCAAGAATTATACTATAGGTACCTAACCTTTTAATTACGCGACGGTTTATAATTTACGGCGATTATTTATTTTTAAACAAAGGCTTTTTTCAACATTAGCTCGATTGTTGGTATTGGACTTTGGATTTGGATTTGGACAATAAACTGTTTACCAATTGAATGAATTATGAAATATGTTTTTATTATTCTGAATATATGGTTACAAGCACTATAGAATGGAAGAGTCTAATGAAGGTTCTTTTTTAACTTTCAGGGAAACGGAGGTGTCATCACCACGGCTAGTGGAGCACCAGTGGGAGTGAAGACAGCTATCCAGACCGTCGGGCCTCGCGGGCCAGCCCTGCTTCAGGACTTTGACTTCCAGGATGAGCTCGCTCATTTCGATAGGGAGCGCATCCCCGAGAGGGTCGTGCATGCCAAGGGAGCCGGCGCATTCGGTTATTTCGAGGTGACACACGACATCACCCAGTACACCGCTGCCAAACTGTTCGATACCATCGGCAAGAGGACTCCCATTGCTGTCCGTTTTTCCACTGTGGGAGGGGAGAGCGGCTCTGCCGACACTGTCAGGGATCCCAGAGGATTCGCCGTCAAATTCTACACCGAAGATGGTGTCTGGGATTTGGTTGGAAACAATACACCCATCTTCTTCATCCGAGATCCGACGCTATTCCCCAGCTTCATCCATACCCAAAAGCGTAACCCCGCGACTCATCTTAAGGATCCGGACATGTTTTGGGACTTCCTCTCTCTGCGTCCCGAATCAATTCACCAAGTGATGTTCCTGTTCTCCGACCGCGGCATCCCGGACGGCCACAGGCACATGAACGGATATGGCTCGCACACATTCAAGCTCGTGAACGCCAAGGGAGTCGCTCACTATTGCAAATTCCATTACAAGACTGACCAGAAGATCAAAAATCTTCCCACTGATTACGCCGCCGAGCTGGCTTCGACCGATCCGGACTACGGAATAAGAGATCTCTATAACGCGATTGAGAATAAGGACTTCCCCAGCTGGACCTTCTATATTCAAGTGATGACCTTTGCCGAAGCCGAGGCATTCAAATTCAATCCCTTCGATGTCACCAAGGTATGGTCGCAAAAGGAATTCCCCTTGATTCCTGTCGGCCGTTTGGTCCTCGATAGGAACCCCAAGAACTACTTCGCGGAAGTGGAGCAACTAGCTTTCAGTCCCGCCCACTTCGTGCCAGGTATCGAATCGTCTCCCGATAAGATGTTGCAAGGCCGCCTGTTTTCTTACTCCGACACCCACCGCCACCGCCTGGGAGCCAACTACCTGCAGCTGCCAGTGAACTGTCCGTACCGCGTGAGCACCAAGAACTATCAGCGCGACGGGCCCATGAACACGACGGACAATCAGCAGGGCGCGCCCAACTACTTCCCCAACTCGTTCAGCGGCCCGCTGGAGTGCCCGCGCGCGGCGCGCCTACAGCCGAAGGTTCCCGTGTCCGGAGACGTGAGTCGCTACGACAGCGGCCAGACCGAGGATAACTTCACGCAGCCCGGCATCTTCTGGAAGGAGACCCTCAACGAGCAGGAGAAGAAGCGTCTCGTGGATAACCTTGTGGACCACCTCAAGGGAGCCGCAGCCTTCATCCAGGACAGACAAGTTAAGAACTTTACCCAAGTCAATGCTGATTTTGGAAGCAGGCTCCAAGCCGGTTTGGCCCAATTCAAGCGTTACCACGCAAACCTTTAAAACTTCCCAAAGAATTTTACAATGTTATATATTTACTTCACCATCACAATTCTGCACAATATATTGTTATTTTTAATCATCATTTGATGTTAAAAGTTTATGGTTTTTGGGTATTTTACACGAATATCAGTTTGAAATGTAAACCTAATAAATTTTATACACTTTTGTAAAAAATATAATAAAGTTACCAAAAACGTTTTAATTATTTTAATTTCATCCTTTCATAATTAAATACATAAAATATAAAAAAATCATAACCCGATGAATTATTATCTCGCTTTCAATTTATATTTAACTGCTTTAACGGCATTTATAATTGATTTGCTTATCTGTATACGTATTTTAGATGCATAGAAACAAATATAACAAGAAATAATAAAAAATAGTAAAGTACAAATGCCAAAAATATATTTTTTAAGATACTTAAGTATACAGATTACTACTACAATATATGCCTTCGCCAATACATTAAATACTGCACTGAAGTTTTATTTGTGTTAATTTTCTAGTTACATCGGAATGTATAGCGTGTAAGGATTAAGTGCCGCGTCATTTTTTTAATGAATAAAGCACTAAACGGCATGGGTATTTTATAGTTTTTAGTATTAAAATGACTTACTCAAGTGAGGAACTGTCATGTTGGTGTTGAAAATATTAATGAAAATATGTGTAAAAAAATAGCACATAAAGAGCGAAAAAGGCCATTCGCTTTTTTTTCGAATCCATGAAGCCGCTAAGATTTATTTTATGTAATATTCATCACGTCAAAATTGACAAAGTGTGCAACTTTACACAGAGTGGAGTAGAGCAACTTGCTTATTTGAAGAGTGGGGGTAGGCAAAAAGTTGTAGCTCCGCTTGATTTAGTCAGCATCATGGAGTGGACGAAGGTGGAACACGCATTCACTGCCGAGGCATAATTTTCTAACGGTCGCTTAATCATCGCTATGCAACGTGCATTCTGTAGCCATTTCACGGCACGTCGCCTGATTTAGCCCCCTGCCACCATTTTTTGTGGGGCTAACCACATTATTCGTGAACCATATTATACTATTCAGAAATTTAAAAAACATTCACAACTTTTTTTTTAATTTGCGCTTCAACAGGCCAAGAAGCCCAATTACAGAAGTGAAACACATCACAAACCACCCTGGCTTGAGTAAATCACATAGATTAATTGTGACCTCACCGACTCGGTGTGGGAGGCCGGTTTTTTTATTCAACATTTTTACTATAACTTTACTTATACATTTATTTGTATTTATTTTAATGGTTGACATAACGCCGAATTCGTTCATATCAATCAATCAATTGCTTTATAAAAGTTTACACATGGAAATAAATTTCTAAAATAATTTGGCAGTTTGTTTTCGGCAAACTGCAATTTAGATTTCTAATATTTCAATATATTAATATATATATATAACTTTGGTTTGGAAAAAACTATTCGACAAAAAGAATGCACAACATATATTTTATTGATTCTGACAAAAAATATGGTTGTAACAGAATTTTATCCTAAATGAAGTGATTAAAAATACCTGTTAAAGAATTATTAATAAAATCAGCTCTTTGTTTGTTATGTATAGTTTTCAAATATAAAGCTGTTTTATGCGATTTATATCCAGACGTATGTTCAATGGTACCTACCTATCTTTGTGGTTCGAAACCCCCTTTTTGTTTTTTTACACGATTTTAAGGTTTCTCTGCGAGTATGAATAAATCAATTATTTTGAAACTTTTGATGCGCAACACTTTCATGGAAAGCCGCAGACTTCGTTACATCCAAACTGCTTGCTCGAGCCGCAGACTAGTTTACTGAGTTATTACTGAGAAAAGATGTTACACGTCATTTGCGACTACTGTTAAGATTCGCCCAATTTATTTTAATATCTATTTGTAAGTTTTCATTGTGTAATAGCTCTTTGATGTTTAAGATATATCGTAAGTATAAGCACTCCAGACGTCACTTCTTTTTTTGATCTGAAAGATAAACAAGTTGAGTAAAAAATTATATTATATGAGTTATTATAAAATGATATGAGTATTTTTTATTATAATACAAATTAACCTCAGAATACAATGTTTTTTCTTAACACTTTTAAGTTACACCTACACTACCATGCCCGTTTATTATTATTATTATTTTATTTATTTTATATATGGTACAAATACAATTCTTATATATTTACATATCAAATTGACATTTTTTAATACTTTGTGGTCATATAGACCTCATCAGTGAAGAGAGGCTCTCGAGTGTCTGATGAAGGATACATAGATACATGAATAAGGATGCAACTTAAAAATCATTTTTTATTCAGTAGAGTAATTAAAAAATCTAACTAAATATCTTTAAAATAATAAAAAAAGATTAATTATTTATGATAAACATATTAAAGTATGCATTTGTGATAAACTTATTCACGATAAACATTGGAATGCTCTTAGCGTAGTTATGCCCTTAAATGAAAAATTAAGTATGTATTTTGGAAAAAGCCGTTATTTATCAAAAGCTGTGATATGTATTGTTTTTAAAATTAACATCTTTTGGCGTATTGAAGGTTTAAAAAAAATATGCTTTGTAGCGGAAAACAGCATGTAGCGAAAATGCGAGACACGAAATAAACCTGAAATTAAAAATTTGAAAATTTTGATAACACCCCGTATAGACCCCACCTCGTCTCCCTCTCTCTCTACTCAAATTCTTTATCCTTATTATAAGAAATTTAGTGCATGTTGGCCTTTAGTCAGAGTAACACGCATGTGAATAGTATTTTGTGAAGGTGTTGGTGTGTAAATAATACTACGGTTGTGGTGTATAGTGATATTTATATGCTAGCGTAGTAGTTGTCCTGACGAAGAGACGGATTACGTCTCGAAAAAGTAATTTTTAGTGGTTTTATAGAGGAAAGTCACCAAATATGGAATAGTATCCTAATATGGAATACCTTGACTTCTCCGAAAATATAACTTTGAAACGCAGTACACGACCGTCTTCTATTTCATTCGCTTTCTTAATTATCGCACTCACACCATCGTGTCAGTTGCGCGAACGCCACGCGTGTGGCAGGCGTGTTTTTCAATCAATGTTTTGCCATCACACAGAAAATTTTAAAGGCATGTAATAAATGAGTATTGTCGGTTATTATGTATGTATATATACATGTTATACTCTAGAGTATATTGATATTATGCTTATGTCAACATTTTGTGACCTTCTGTAATTAAAATGTTGTGACTTAAAAAACATTGATACGAGTTTGAACTTCTATAAAAATTCAAATATGGACAGTCAGCTCTGGGCACATTATGATTTTGCTGGTCCAGAGTTTGATACTTGGATCTATGACTTTTGCAAGCGAATTAAGCACTTCTTTCATTTATCACAATTTTTTATTTAAATTTATTTGATCTCATACATGTTTATGTCTAATTTTATTATGGATATGATGACTTAAGTTTATATTCCATATATGGGTACCTATTCCATATTTGGTTACTCATTTGTGATTTTGTTTTTTGTGTTCGATTTTACTTTGATAATTAATATATTTGTTACAATGCTGTTAATTATTAAGTATAAATGTATGACTGATTAGTAATAACATTAAATTTTTTTCATTTCTATGAAGTTTTTTTTATTTTTGTTCCCAAAACAAAACGGTATTCCATATTTGGTGACTTTCCTCATTTTATTAATTTTCCATTAGTTTGACGTTATTGTTATATTTATTTATTTATGGGATTTCAACATTACAATTGATATAACCGCGTTAATTTGTGCCGCTCCGAATCGCTTTATTCTAGGAATTCCGTCCTTAAGTTGACCTTTTTTTTTGGGCCGGCAAAACAGATGCGAGCAAAAGACGCATTCCTGTTTGGCGGCGTTAAAATTATATTGTTGCCCTAGAATAAGATTATTATTTTAGAATAAGATAATGTTATTTTAGAATAAGATTTGTTAGTAAATACTATTTCGTAGCTAGTATTAGGTGTGATAACGCAAGCAGTAATTTACGAACATTGCCGAGTATAATGGTTTTCGCGCCGAAAATATTTACGCGCGAATACTTCGGACGTATCCAGCCCCCGCGCGGGTTGTGAGTATGGAGAAGGGGTGCGCGGGGAGAGGCTCCCTGGGCAGCTAGAAGAGAGGTCGGTGTGGCAAGCCCGGATCAGTCCGCACCGACCTCCCTCCCGGCGAGGGCGAGTTCCAGCCTCGGGACCAGCCTCGGGACCACCCGCAGAGAAGAAGACGCGGCGACGAGGATGGCCGCCTTGCCTCGGATGGCGGCCGGTCCTCCACGAGGAGTTCCAGGAGGGAGACCAGACCCTCCCGATGACGCGGATCCAGCGACGGCGCGGATGCAGCGGCGCGGCGGGACAGCGCGTGGCCTGGAACGAGAACCGCGGCGGCCAGATGGCCCCCAGCCGACCGCGGAACCGCGGAGCCAGCGGCGAACGCGTGGGCGCGAGTGGGCCCGCGGCCTCCAGGAGTGATGCGACGAGTGTTTGTGAACGACATGTTTTTTTTTTGTGGCGATAAGTGACAAGGACACGATAAACATGTAAATCAGGACTGCTTGCGTTTAGGCTAGGATTAGTTTTAGGTTAGTGATATTTTTTTAGTTGATAAGTCTAAAGATAAGAATTGTGTTTAATTCAATAAATTGTGTAAATATTTAAATATTGGCGGTTGGTGTTTTTAAATTTCCCGCTCCCCCTCCCTTGGCAAGTGCATTTTAAATTTGATATGGAAAGGACGCGGAGCGCCTCGCGGCTATCAATCCTGATTGATTGATACGCGTTCATATCACAATGATTTAAAATGACATTACTTAACGGACAGTTGGCAAATCAGTAATAAAGATTCACATTATATCGTGAACAGAACGTAGCAATAATGCAGCAAATAACCAGAACATGAAATAATTAATCAAAAGCACAACAAAAATGACAATATAAACCAAAATAAAGAATAATACTAAATAAAACAAAGTAAATAAAAGTAGTAGGTACAAAGTAAAAAAAGTTATGACAAAAAAAAAACATTAAATTAAACAAAGTTAAAGAAAGAAACACAGTTACATATATTAAATATATAAGAACAATAAATTACAAAATCCAAAATAACAAATAAACCAGAAAAAGTCAAAATAGAAAGATAGAAATGGGAGAGGGAGGAATAAAGTTGAGGTGGCTGGCTTTGAAATTGATGGAGTATGTGTATGTGGAGAGGGTGGGGGCAACAAGTAATATGTGCTTGAGTGGAGCTCGCATATGTACATGTGTAGATGGACGGTCAAAATCTATCCGGTGAAGCCACTGAAATGTGTGATATATAGTGGAATCATTTACGATTTTTAAATGTTGAGATGTTAATATTAATATATCAGTGTCGTTAATGCCCTGCATGCTCGCTGGATGAACAGTTTATCTGCATAAGATGTTGTGCTTCTGGGCACGTGGAAAAGCACGGTTTGTTGGGTTGACCTTGGTGGAGCGTGGAAAAACCCAGCTCCAATTGACCGGAACAGTCAAGATGTCCCCGAAGTAACCTGAAGAGTAGTATTTGTTCAGCTCGTGCTCTATGTCTATGTTCCAAGGTTCTCATGTTACGTCCTTTACTTCCAGATATGAGTCGAAAGACATACCGGACTTTATGCACTATTGAGGTGGCGAAGAAACCTTGTATATTTTTGTTCTAGTCTCTCAATGTGTGCGATCTGTTGCGGAATCCAGACTTGACATGAATATTTCAAGTGATTGAGAAACATAATTTACTATTTTTAAAGAGTGCGGATTTTTGAAGTGTTTATGTTTGTTTTGAAGAATTCCAAGTATGAATTTCTGCGTTCTGTAGGCTTTGGATTTGGCAACAGTAGATACATAAAATAAAATTATTACAGGAAATAATTTTGTAAACAGAAGCGACATCTATATACTGTTTCGTGGGAATGATAAATTTTCAACCGTAGATGGCGATAGCGTAGTTGTATAATAAGGCACATAAATGACATATAAAACTTTCCAAAATTTGATGGATGTGTGGTAGATAGGTGGAAATGGTGAGAGTTACATTGTGTAAAGTGATCACTTAAGCCTATACTGTCCATATATTGATAAACTTATTGACGGTCACTTGAGCGTGTATACACGCTCATCATAGACACACGATATTGACCTTAGAACCTTTGCACTCGCCGTAAAACCTATTATATCTTGAAATTATTCCTAAATTGTATTTATTGATTTGTGATATATGATTTGCAATTATTTTTATTAATTTATCGTTTATTTTTATTACTAATTTATCATATAAAAGTGTATTGTGTATTATGTAAAAACTTGCTTATCAAGAACTCATTCCTAAATTGTATTTATTGATTTGCGACAGTCTTTATATTGTTCCGAATATTATTTAAAATTTATTTTTTCATTAATGCATTATCTTATAATATCATCCTTTACCAGAATAGTGACGTACATAGACCACACACAAGAACAAGAGACTATATAAGAAGTGATGTACCGCGGACTAATAGAGGAAGGCATGGATTCCTATATACTACAACTGACTTTTGTAATGGAATTTCCAATAATATGAAGGAACTAAAAAATGTGAAACTTTTACATAAACAACTGAAAAAACTTGTGTTGGGAAGGAGATAAACTGTTCAACAAATCGATAGCTAATACGTTTATGTAGGTACTTAATTTTATTATATATTTTTTATTAATGTTCCCTTACACCAGCATACAATTGCTGTTTGGGGACTTATTTAATTTTTTAATATTGTTGTTTTTGTTTTACGCCACCTCTATCTGTATTTAGTTGCTGCCCACACGCGCCGTCCCCGACGTATAAAAACTTTTTGACTTTAGACTTATTGTACATTCAGTTTTTTTCTAAGCTGCCGCTGGGTGATACATACTGGGTGGCTATCCACTATCTACAGCTCGATGGCGATGAACTCATTCCTTCAAATAAATCGTCTGATAGACGATAGCGACCGAACTGCTGCGAGAATAACGCCGCAAAAATGTGTGATTTTGCCTTGCCGGATTGAAATTCCCTGCCTTGCCGGATTCTTATTATATTTTAGGTTATATGTCACAGTTATGTTATATGTTATATGTATCTAATATAATTCCTTGTATTTCTACCTAAATTTTCATGTTTTTTTCCTATAGGGTGTATCAAAGCTAGACCAAAATACTTTACAGGTGGAATCCTGCCTTGATTATGAGTCGAAAATGTTCAAGCAGCCATGATGTCTGTGCTCATATCCCTGTTCTTCGTGATTTCCTTTAGACTCCAATATTGCTTCCACGCATTTTCTATTCTTCTATCTACTTCCTTTGTATTTATGTTTGACCTAAGTACACATATTCGTCTACATAGTCAATGATGGTGTTATTAAAGCAGATCGCTTCATGCTTATCTTTCGTCTTAGCTTTTGTTTTCTGTGTGTGCGTAATTAATTCCACTTTACGACTTGATCTTTGACTGAGCATCGTCTGCAGCTCGTCTTTCGGTTGCGAGAAGAAGATGGCTGGATGAGATCAAGGCTACAGCAGGTGGCGCGTGGACCAGAATAGCGAAAGATAGGGAGGGGAATGGAGAAAATTGGAGGAGGCCTTTGCCTAAAGCCATACAGACGGAACTGCCATGATGTGACAGTCTAACTTGTCACAAGCAAATCTTAAATGTTAATTTCTGGATAAAGGCTGTTATTATTATTATTAATTTAAATAAATACTTGCCGTCTATTTTTGAGTGTTGGGGTAGTAATCACTGAACAAGGCGGACTATCGAAAATCTATGTCTTCCCTATTTTTGAGTTTTAGGGTAACAATCACCAAAATATTTTTTTTTATAAGAATACCTCGGAATGCTTTTTGTTGCGTAGTTGCGGGTTTAAAAATTTTCAAAATTTTCTTTAATTGGTATTATTGTATAAAATATTGCAAATTTTCAAAGTTATTCTTCTTTAGGCGCGTTGAGACTGGAACTGGAATGCAACAAAGTTGAATTTCCGAGTGATATTTAACAAATAGCAATTCTTATAAGTGATAAGTCGTTTGAATATGGTGCTATGAAAATTGCATATGCTCTGGACTCTGTTATCGTAGTTTATTTTCTATTTGATGATATATTTTGATCAAATTCATAATCTGTTTTTATGATGATTGTATTATGTGCTAACTGTTTCATTTTATCTAATTTTTAATTTTTATTTTGCTTCATGTTTATTTTCTTTAGGTACAGTGCATTTAATTACATATGTACGTAACATTGGACCTTTATTTTGTTTAACTTATGATAATAAATCATGATTCACCTAGTGAAATAAAGGTACAATGTTACATAAGTATGTATGTAAAAATACAATTTTGTTGAATAATATTATGTAGATAATGAAGGTTATATAAATTACGTATTTTGTAGGATTAAAATTATAATTTAGATGTACAAGAAAATTAATTTTTGTACGGTTAAAATCAAAAATATTTGCATCACAGGATGCCTTACTAATTTCGGCTTCTCCTACTTCACTTGTTTGCGCGCATTAAATATGTTTCTTCAATCTGTAAGACAGTCTTTTTTAACTGTATTTTCCTATGGTAGATGTATTACATTCGCACAATCGGCAACGGAATTTTGGCAATTCGACGGGCAACCACTTGGTACTAGACAACAATTATGTCTTAATTATCAATCATCGATACAATCAGATACAAATCCCAAATAATTGTACCGAAAATAATCGGTTAAAAAAACCAACAATTTATTTTTATTTTTAATTATAGAGCTTACTTACAGATTACTTTTATGGAGCTTCAATGCGTCTGGCGGAAGAAATGATCCTCGAAAAGCGTCGGGCAAACATAAGTATGTGTGTATAGTACTGTCCCGTTAAACATGTTAAAAAATCAGGTTCGTTATTTTTACTTACACATATTTTTGTACCTGTGTTACTTTTTCAAAATCCCCCGAAATCAAATATCATAAAATCCAAACCTTCATACCATCTATAGTGTACATGTACAGAAAATATTTCAGGTTTGATACTATAACGTAAGTGGCGGTCGTTGGCTCTTAGGCCCGGTTGCGCCATCTGAATTAAAAGTAAAAAAAGTTACTCGAGTAACTTTTTTTACTAAAACGGGTTGTTCCATCTATGGTAAAAAATATTTTACTCGCCGAAGTACATACAAGAGTAACATTTTTTTACTCTCCAATATCGGTGAGTAAAGGTAAAATCATTGGTAAAAAAATTGTCGTTCTCTCACAGCTGATTTGAAAATGTGACATTTGAGTCTTATATTTCCAGACACCGCTAACTCCATACCAAAAAAATTTACAGCAGGTCAAGTAATTTATACCTTATTGTGTGAGATATCATTACCTACACTGTTAGTTCTTCTAGAAAGTTTGTTATAAATGTAAACAAACTTTCTAGAAAAACTAACAGTGTAGGTAATAACATCTCACACAATAAGGTATAAATTACTAGACCCGATGTAAATTTTTTTGGTATGGAGTTAGCGGTGTCTGGAAATATACGACTCATTTGTCCGTATAGGTACAGATGCCGGCAAACATGTTGAACATTTTTCGGCGTTGTGGGCTAACGAGAGTTTACGCATGTACCATTCCACCAACGAGACCCAAAATTTGTCTTCTGCGCATTCCCCCACTACGCCGAAAAATGTCCAAGAAGATTGCCGGCAACTTGTACTTGTTATTTGAATTTTGTCGCTGTCATTGTCGTATTGAAATTTGTAAACATTACAATGAATCTTTTAATTTCGCGTTATTTTAGCGATGGTTTGACGTTTGGTATGTTTCATAGAATAGAGTAGTTTGTTTGAACTGGTTTTTGAACCGCAAAAGTACGTACTGCTGGTGATAAAAAAAAACTAAAATAAATCAAATTCCATAGACATATGCGGTATTTGAGGTTTATTCCGCTATTGGTTTGACAGTGGTAAAAAAGACGTTTCTGCAACCCGAAATCGAGTTTACTCTCGGCGGATAGTAACAAAAGTTACTCGGGTTAATTTTACTCGAGTAAAATTTACTTCAGATGGCGCAACCGGACCTTGGTTTATTATCTACTTTCATTTTACGACCTCCTCCGGCAACGCCGAAATTCGCAGTAAAACGCAAGGCAGTGGCAGGTAAACACACACAACATCTCTATAGACTTTTACGTACAATCTCCGATCCCTACATCGGTCTCGTCTGTCCATGTATGCAAACAAACCACAAGAATTGTCAAATATCAATTATGTATTCATACCATACTTGCAATGGGAATGTATCTATATATTTGGAGAATGTGGGTCGTGATTTAAAATTCTAAACACTTTCTCTGTTTTTTTTAAGTCAGATACGGGTTACACACATACAAACACGCATACAAAAAATGCATATCTCAGATGTTCGGGCAAGTACCTATTTTCCTGGTACTATTCTAATATGATATACCTAAATCATGGACGCTTTGTAATTTATCTTTTTATTTAAATAAATTGCCACAGAACAAAAGCTGGTTGTTATTCTGTAAAATTATTTTATTTGTTGTGTATTAAAAAAATGATAATATTATAAGCCCGTTCATAATCTTCTGCGTGTAGTGTTTTGGGATATCTTGCCGTGAATATCCAACCTCTCTGGAATGGAAAATTATAAAATTTTGACTTCAGAATGGATACCTAATACATATTTTTATCCATGGGTTAAACTTAATAGGACATTGATACAACAAAGTGTTGGAGTGACATGAAAATCTTGACGAGTTTCAGTGAATTTAATTTTTGAGTTTATTTATCCAGCGTAATCAAATTGTAAACAAGCTGAAACCGAGACCGGCTATAGTCAAGAATACAACCGAACTTGAATTTTGATGAAAGAAAAATTGTTCCTGGTGTAATAAAGGATCCTGATTACATAAATGAAGTCAAATTTTCCCGCATGCTGGTTTAAAGGTAGTTATTTCAAGTTTAAAAATAATAAATTTTGACACTTCATCCTATAAATGCATATACAAAATATATGTTTTTGCTGTTTTATTCATACAAAATGACAAATCAGGTTTATCATAAGTGGGCCCATTCATTATCAAACATGTCAACTATACGATCCTGCATTACGCCGGCGCGCTGCGCCGCGCCCCGTGCGATTTAATGTATGCCCCACATTACCTAAGAAAATATCATTGCGAATTTGAATCCGTTTTTATTTTAAAATTTGCCTTTTCCCTATCGGATACGTCATCTATACTTATTTCCGTTTTTAACACATAATTGGCCTTTTCCCACCGGATACGTCATCTAGACGTATTTCCGTTTTTAACACAAAATTGGCCTTTTCCCACCGGATACGTCATCTAGACGTATTTCCGTTTTTAACACAAAATTGGCCTTTTCCCACCGGATACGTCATCTAGACCGTTTTTAACACAAAATTGGCCTTTTCCCACCGGATACGTCATCTTTATTTCCGTTTTTAACACAAAATTGGCCTTTTCCCACCGGATACGTCATCTAGACGTATTTCCGTTTTTAACACAAAATTGGCCTTTTCCCACCGGATACGTCATCTAGACTTATTTCCGTTTTTAACACAAAATTGGCCTTTTCCCACCGGATACGTCATCTAGACGTATTTCCGTTTTTAACACAAAATTGGCCTTTTCCCACCGGATACGTCATCTAGACGTATTTCCGTTTTTAACACAAAATTGGCCTTTTCCCACCGGATACGTCATCTAGACGTATTTCCGTTTTTAACACAAAATTGGCCTTTTCCCACCGGATACGTCATCTAGACGTATTTCCGTTTTTAACACAAAATTGGCCTTTTCCCACCGGATACGTCATCTAGACGTATTTCCGTTTTTAACACAAAATTGTCCTTTTCCCTACCGGATATGTCGCCTACACTTATTTCCATTTTTAATGCAAAATTGACCTTTTCCCTACCTGATACAACATCTACACTTAACATTAATTTTCTATGGTTTCTTATTTTATTATGTGGGCATCTAGGGCGTGAAGTGTCAAAATGTATCATTTTTAAACTTGAAGTAACTGCTTTTAAACCAGCAAGCGGGAAAATTTGACTTCATTTATGTTCCACACAAAATGGCGAACGGCAACGATTTAGTAGATTTGTAAAATAGGGAGGTTGCACGATCCGATGCCTGGCCGCGGACACGCGAGTTTTGCGAGATTTTAATCAACAATTAATTAATTAAAAAATTAAAAAATTTAAAAATTTAAAAAATTTAAAATATTTAAAAATATTTGAAAAATTACAAAATTTATATTTCTACACTTTTATCACATTTTACTGAACAGGAAAGAGATTTTAAATAAAACACAGGTTCAGACTATACAAAACGGTGCACTGAACCAGGAGAGTGACGGACATTACGACCGATAAAGCACAAGAAAAAGCGAGAATTTCACACTGCCTGGTCCATTTCACCTTCCTTTATTTATACCAAAAAAATAGACATAACGGGATTTTAACGGTCAAAATGGGATTAGTCTTGGGGGGGAGATAAATCTTGAGATGGCGCAGTAGCGGAGAGTGATGGACCACTTGCATCCGCACGGAAAAGAGTCGCAGGCGCGTGTAATACCGTGCCGCTGTAGTGCTTAGACGGCGCGTTTGGCTCGTCTATCTAAGATTTCTCTCGATTGGAGAGACGTACATATGTACAAATTATATCATTTTGGGCGCTTGACACATCCGCATATGAATTTAATTATGACTAATGTGTCCGGATGTGTCAGCGACCGTAATTCGCCTCAAAAGGGCCGAATCTTATCTCTCGACATATCTCCCTCAAAACCAATCCGATTGTTTATTTTTTAGTGAATCCTGACAGGAAATGACATGCCGAATCCAACGGTATACGACATGCCAGGTTTTGTGCATTTTTTAAAAAATTCATCTCGCGAATTTTTTCGCATTACGGCCCGGACGCCCTTCACGGGACGCCGGCGTGTGGTCCATAAACCCAGCTTCACCGTATTGGATGCCGCGTGAGGGGTGCGCACGCTGTTTCGGGCTCCCTTTCAGACGGCTACCTGCCAATCTATTGCGCAGTTAGAAAAAGAAATGTAAAAAATGTATATTTAATGTTATTTGTAATCCGCGAGATCGTCGTCATCTTCCAAAAATGAGATGCGCGTCTCGCGGTTTTTCTATATGCACAATCCCTGTTATCTCCCGTCAGCATTCAGAATTAATAAGACCGCCAAAACCCAGTCAGTTTATTTTTCAAAAACACAAAATACAAACATAAGAAATACTTAAATCTAACAAAGACATACATAAAATTATGGGCATAAAGATAATAAATAATACAGAAAATCATACAGTTTCGTTGAGGCCTCAAACGATATAGGATTATACATAGTTTCAGCACAAAATTATCAAGACAAAGCAGAGCAACGATTAGGTATAAAATATTGACAAAAAAGCAGAGATAAAATATGGAATGACATCTTACACAAATTCCAGACAGTGTACACATATATAGTAATAACCAGGGCATTCAGTAGTTTATAAAAATATTTTCCTATCAAAATGTTCACCTATATAATATTTATCAATCTAAAAAATGTCAAAAAGGTCTCATGTTGCGGCATAAATTATCGCATAGCGGGAGATCCTCCGCGTGCTCGCAGTCCAAAATAGTGATAGCTTGGGCCCGCCGCCGCCAGGGTCGCATAATCGCCTCGGCGCCCGGGTTTCGGCGAAGCCGCGGGTTTGCTACCTGTAGTATCTTCATTGACATTATTTTGTGGATTTTGACTCTGTCTGGAATTTCGCAGGCATAATTTTTAAATATCGCGGGACCATATCCCATGCGAAACACTCCCCCCATTCGGTTTATCCGAATCTTGAAGGCAGCATGGGATTGGGAATGACCGGCTGATGTCATCTAAGTAGTCATCTCTCTGCTCTGGTTCCGGCTCGGTTGGTAGGACGATAATCTTCGTGACCGGCCGGACGTAATCGCCCGTAGCGGTCCTTATGCGCCCCTTGCGCACTTGGCCGTCTGCGGCAGGTTTGCGTTGTAGGATCGCATCCGAAACACAAAATGATTCTCACGCATATCGTTCTTGGTGACTTCCGGTCCCGGGTGATTATTTTTCTTGTGATGATGCCGTATCAGTAAGAGTGTATACGGATGTCCACCGTCTAAACAATCGGCTCTCTTAGGCCTTTAGGTATTTCCGCGGCGGTCGCCGCCAGCTGCGAACCATTCTCACTATTCCATGTGAATCTAAATGTGACGTCACCGTGTACAGTCGCCCATTGCGGGGTGGGGTCTCCCCCCGTCGAAAAAATACCAATTCTTGGCCAAAGGCGTCCGCCTGGGCTTGTAAGACCCAGACGAGCTCCACCTCATATATTTCAGCGGCCGGTAAATCAGCACTATAGATTTTATATTGCGCTCTCGGCAATTATTTATGAATTTCAATTTTAATTTGGTCCCACATAACACCTAACACACATTCTGTCGTAGTGTCGGGGCCTATTATATGGACCTGTTTGATGGTCCTCAAACGCGGTGCTATGTGCTCAAGCACCGCGGGGTCGTCGGATGCCCAATTTTCTAGTTACATCTCGCCCCTACTCAGTATTTCAGTCACTTCTCGGACTCGGGTTACTGTCTCCTCGGTTGTGTCTACTACATCCAGTAGCTTGTACATATAAAATTTCTCCCGTATCACGGCCGCAGCCGCCGGATAGTACGCCGCACTGACGTCAGCTATTCGGTTCCTGATGTATTGGGCACAGGTTGGAAAACACGTCGCGCCGAAAATCATTGACATCATTCAGTACATTTTCGGTTCGCAGTCCGGTTCTCTCAATAAAACAATTGAGCATTTTTCGCTCTTAAAAACATCTTGTTTATCCGCGGCGGGCGCATTTTTTTTCTCTAACGAAGACCGAAAAAATATTTCGCCTCTGTATCTCCTCGCCGCGTCAAACACTATATGTACTTGTTCCGGTTTTTTGTGGATTCAAAATTGTAAATGTAGTAAATACCACTGGTGGTCGCCCAGCGCGGCCACCTCTTGATCCTTCAGCACGCATGCATAATTCCGGTTGTATTCCATACCATATATTAAATTCATTTAATATTAAATTTTAGCCTATATGCAATCGCATAGGCCCGGTCTTTTTATTTTGCGTTCAATCCCTTTCAGGCGATTGAGAGCGCACTGCAGACTCGGTGGCAGATATGTGTCATCCTTTTTACTTAGGAGATCATTTTTCTAGAACCAATCGGTTCTACGCCTTGTGGTGGCAAAATAATTTTTATCAAATATTTTATCAGCGTGCACGTCGTCTGAATTCACGCGTGCCGCCGTCGTGATCCCTTACGAATCGACTGCCAAACGGGCCTCGACCTTTTCTAGATCGTCGTTCGCAGGACTTTGGTTCTAAAAAACCGCAAAGACGGGCGCTCCCACAATCGAGCGGCCCGCGACCACGTCATTTTTATTTAGCTCAGTGCTGTTTGCGAGATGAAATTCTCGATATCGGCTGTTATCGCACGCATTTCTTGCGTCGTAATCAGACCGCGTTGTTTATTTTAATTAAAATCTTCTGATTGACAATTTTAGGCGTTCGCGGCCCACCAGCCCGCCTCTAGTTGGATCCATAAACTGAGGCGGAAGGGCTAAATATCACGAACTTAATTGGCCCGCAGCAAACATTTTGCTATCCCGGCTGCCCTTTATAAAAATTCACCTTTTTTGATGATATTCACTGCACAGCCCGACGCACTACGAAGACGAAGTTCACCGCCTGGTCCCCGCGCGCCGATGTCTTGTGCCAGTTTTAAAATTACATAATTAAAAACAATATAATTGGGTTATCGCCGAACCCTTATCGCACAACGCAAATGTTTTAATATGCCCCGTGGGCCCCTCATAGTCACTGGAAGCACTATTAATAACACATAAAAAATAACAAATAATTTTTAACCACTCACAACTTTTGACCGTAATATCGAGGGGCCGTTGTGTGAGGTCATAGTATGGGCCGCCGTCTGTTACGCTGACTCTTTGAACGAGCCGCGCGCGGCGCCCGCCAGCGCGGCGCCTATTGCCGGTCTTCGCTTTCGGCCGCGGCCAGAGCTCCGTGAAGCAATACATGATGTCTTGACGTGCATCCATTTACACCGCATTTCCATTCTAGCGGGTCTCCCGAAAATTCTGGCAAGTCCTTGGCATTTTTATCCCGGCGATCCGCTGTCTGCTCGGGACAATTATCCGATGATATCGACATCGGCTCCGCGCGGCTCCTTGTGGCGGAGCCCGCGCTTTCGGTTGTACGGTGCCCCGCCGCGCTCGCAGCGGTGGCGCTGGCCGCGCCCGGTCCTCCGTGCGCGGTCCCGGGTTCACTCCCCGATGCCGCAACCCTTGTGAGTGTGAGTGCTCTCGCGTAATTGTTCTCGTGCTTGTCCTGAAGCTCTTGTAGTTGTCGCCTATGGTGGCGATCTTGCCGGCGCATCTCGGCCCTGAGCGCTGCGATGGCCGCGCTTTCCGATGTGGGCGCCGCCGTCTGCCCCGCGCTCCCGGGCGGAGAATCCTGCTCCATGTTGGATGCTGCGTTCTCCTCGTCCGATGATGCT